>BCLC01000013.1:835945-1051969 GCA_001600855.1 Saitozyma sp. JCM 24511 | reverse complement strand
CGCCTCGAGTCCTGGCGGGAGTCGGATTCGTGTCTTGACTCATGTCGCGATGAGTGTAAATATAACCTGGGTGTCGGATGGGTTATAGGAGAACTCCGAATACTGTCACGGGTGCTACGTCGACCAACAAGGAACCCGTATATCCGACCTCTAGAATAGGCTAACCTCGAATCGTCTAAGCGAAGACCAGACGAGCGTAGTCTATCCAGAATGACTTGAGGGCCGCGTGACAGCCAAGTCAAGGTTGGTCGAGGTAGCGGTATCTCAGATACGAGTAGCTGTGATAGAATATGACGGTTTCGATAAACTAGCAAGGGCTACGGTACGCTACGGTTAACTACAGCGGACTACAACGGACTACAATTCGGAGTTCTCAAAAGACCTCTTCCTCAACAATCACGTCTCTGACCTTTATACCTCTGTTGCTTGTCCCCGGCCATCTCGAATTCCGTAGGCTTCGGTCGTATCGAGTCCCGTAGTCCTCGGCCATCTCGAATTCCGTAGCCTCCGGTCGAACCCGAAACATGCCGCATGTAAGACATGGAGAGACATGTCTCGATCAGCAGAGATGGCGCGTCTTGAGACATGGTATTCGAGACATGTCGTGGTGTCGTCGAATTTACCATTTCCGGGGTCGAGGTAGCCTCTCGATATTATCGCCGGATTGAGTAATCGAATGTAGCCATCGGATTGCCGAGAGTATTCGAGGGGTGAGACGATATGGTAACATGTCRATGTATGCGAGATGCAGTTGTTGTGTTGAATGTTTGTCTCGCGTATAATCGTCTGTCGAATAGGTCGAATCGCGTATAGTCGTGCAGTCGAAGTGAGTCCTCTGACATTACACATGGATGCTTGGAGACATGAAAGGTCTGGCAGAGCCGAGGACAGCCGAGGGACAAGGATAAAAGGAGACGCCTGGGGATCATCATAGGACCTTGAGAACTCCCGATTGTTGTCCGCCATAGTTACCTAGCCCTTGCCTTAGCCCGAGTACCTTAGCCTACGTCCTTGTCACCTTCGCCTTGATTCTGCCCTCGCTACTTCGACCAACTTGACTTAGCTACCGCCACGGTCCTTAAGTCATTCTTGTCCGTCGTCGTCCTAGCTTAGGCTACACTCGCCGACTTTCTTTCAACTTCGACGACCATTGGAGTCGGACGCTACGGGGCCATCGTTGGTCGGAGTAGCCCCGTGACAGAGACTGACCGAAGAAAAACAAGCGCGTAGTACCGGGCGTTGCGGGACGGGCCGGAGTTATATCGTGTACCGGTATTTACAGCGTCCAGACTCTTGACGTGGTATCGACAATAACCGTCACCATGACTGATCACCATCCACTGTTGTCGGGTGAGGTCAAAGTAGCTCTGTCGAGGGTGAGCTCTCAGGCTGACGCGCGGGACTAGGTTACGCCGTCTGGCTTGAGCCTGCAGAGTCACAGAGGGCTACCTTGCGATCTTTGGTCAATCAATTGGCCGACGAGCAGCCCCCCGCCTTGCGCTTTGAGCCTCACGTCACGCTGTATCACCCAGTAGCTTTGGACCGCCCTCTTGACGAGGTCGTAGCTTCTCTGCGGAGCCTCGCCAGCCACGTCAAGGGCCCACTGCGATTGGAATTGTTGCCAGCGCAAGGTGGCCAGCACTATTACCAGTCGGTGCTGGCACCCGTAGTACCAGACGAGGCGCTATTGGCATTGCGAGCTGCGGCTGAAGCGTCTTGGGGTCCGATTGAGAAGCCATACTTTACCCACCTGAGCCTGCTGTACGGCGATCTCGACGATGAGCGGCGGGCTTGCATCGCAAAGGGCGTCAACGAGCTCAGAGCGCTGCCCAAGGCTCTCGAGCTGGACTCGGTGGTCCTGGTGCGAGCCGTGGGGCGGGCAGATGAGTGGGAAGTGGTGCATCGGGAGGCACTGGGTTGACAGTGTGCGTGGAACAAGTGCATGCATCGAGTCCAACACCAGATGTCGCTCGCTCCCCAATCCCGACCAGATCGGCATCGGCGCGTCGCGGCGGGCGAATCAGGCGGCGCCGTGACTTTTCCGGTTCGACTGAAATTCCATTCCGTTTGACTGCATTCGTTCTTTCGTTGCCTGTCACCTTGTAACCATCAGTCCCAATCCCACTTTCCGATGACTCGCGTCAGGACCGTCGTTGGGCGAGCCATCCTGCCAGGCGAAGGCGAGCCGCAACCGGTGACCTTGCATATCGACGAGGCGGGCAAGATCACCAGCGTGTTGCCGGGGAACCAGGCCGGCTCGAGCTCGGACGTGCTCTGGATCCCCGACGATTGTGTGCTTCTGCCAGGACTGGTCGAGTGAGTCGCTGGGGATGATCACGCTGATGTCCTAGCTGCCATGTCCACCTCAACGAGCCGGGCCGCACCAGCTGGGAAGGGTTCCAGACGGGCACGCTAGCTGCTGTGAGCGGAGGTGTCACGACACTCATCGACATGCCGCTAAATTCGATACCGCCGACGACAACCGTGGAGAATCTGCGAATCAAGAGGGAGGCGGCGAAGCGGGTGGGCGTGTCAAGCGACCTCGGCTTCTGGGGAGGCATCATCCCCGGGAACGAGGGCGATCTGGTGCCGCTGTTGAAGGAGGGGGTGAAGGGATTCAAGTGCTTTTTGATCGAATCGGGGGTTGACGAGTTCCCTCACGTCGAAGAGGAGCATCTGGAGCGAGCGTGCGACGCATTAGAGGGGACGGACGCGTTGATACTGTTCCACGCGGAGCTGGGTCCGCACGATCACGAGCTTGTGCCGGGGAACGATTCGCAATACTCGACATTTCTGGAGTCGCGGCCGGCGTCACTGGAGCTTTCGGCGTTGGAACTGATCCTACGGCTTGCCAGGAGGTATCCGTCGCTGCGGTTCCACATCGTGCACCTTTCAACGGCGGAGGCGCTACCTATAATTCGCGAGGCCCGGCGCACCGGTGTGACAAATCTCACCGTGGAGACGTGCTTCCATTACCTTATATTACGAGCCGAGGATATCCCGGCCAACGCGACGCAGTTCAAATGTTGCCCGCCGATCCGGGAAGAGGCCAACAGATTGGCCATTTGCGACGCCGTCCTGGATGGGACGATCGACTTTGTCGTGTCGGACCACTCGCCGTGCGTCGCGGAGCTGAAAAGGGGCGATTTCATGTCGGCTTGGGGAGGCATATCGGGTCTGGGGCTGGGTTTGTCTTTGCTCTGGACGGATATGGGGGAAAGAGCAGGACTAGGGCGGCTGGTCGAGCTGCTGTCGACGTCGCAGGCGCGACAGGTCAAGCTGGAAGGGGTCAAGGGGGCATTGCAGGAAGGAGCGGATGCGGATTTCGTGGTCTTTGCTCCGGAAGCGACGTTCGAGGTGACATTGGTGAGTCAATGGTGCCGATGTCTGCTGATGGCAGACTGGTTTGAGATTCAAGAACAAGGTGTCGCCGTACATTGGAAGGTCGTTGAGAGGTGTTATTAGGCAGACGTATCTGAGAGGGGAGCGGGCGTGGGACGCCGCTACGGGCACTTGCGCGACAGATGGGCGATTATTATAACATGCATAGCTGCCATGCGGAGGAAGCCGAGTGGTGGAGAATCGCGCGGACAGACAAGGATTCACGCGGACAAGAAATCTGACACATCGAATACCGACGCCACCGCTTGGGTCACTTTGCGCCGCGCCTCCGTGCCTCGGTCACCGCCGCGGCCCACTCTTCGAGGCTGGCGGCGCGGAGCGAGTCGAGCATGCGCAGGTTCAGAGCTGCGACATCGGTCTCGGTAGCTTCGACGGTCTGCGGCGCGGCTGATGCCCATGATTTGAGCATGTTGGTGACGACGTCGAGATCGGCGTCGATGACCATGGCGTCTGCGTAAGCGCACACCAAGCTTGAGACCCACCTAGTGCTCTTCCTTCCATCTGCAGCCGCTTGGTCTCGCGGAGGAGCGTCATCGCGACCTCATTCCATCTGCATCAGCACGGATTGGAGGGCGCGCTCACATTGTCATGAGAAATGGGCCGTAGCCATTGGACATCTGACGTCAGCTGTGGAGGACTTGGAACTCACCTTTTGCGACGAGAAGAGTAAGATGAGGTTGACAACGCGGCGGGCGATGGACACAGCTTTAACGTTGGGGTCTTCAAGAGAGTTCACGTTCCAGAGCTGGAGGTACGCGTTGCCCACAAGGAATTGCTGCGTAAGCGCGGTGCGTGGAAAGGAACTCACCACCACAGCCGCCTCCCGCCCGACGGCCACGCGCGGCATTGGCATGTCTGCCCCATCGTCCCAACGTGGCCAGGGAGGGCGGAAGGTGGCAGGGAGGTTGTCGCAGAAGCGGTCGAGTGCCGCCTTGAGCTGTGCAAATCTAGGATCCCAGGGTGAGGGGTCGATAACTACGGGTATGCGCCGGACGGCTATGGCCCGGTTTAACAGAGCCAGCGCCTGGAGTCGGATAACCTTGAAAGAGTTGTGAGCCTTGCCAGGGATTGTGGGGTCGAATATGGACGAAAGGGGGACATCGTCGGCGGGTGTCACAAGTGACTGAGATCAGCGCGTGCGGTTCTGAGTGCTCACCATGGAGTACTCTTCGAACGGCCGGGGCAGCGGCGTGGTTATCGTCATCGGGTCGTAGAAAGCGTCCCACATGAAAGCAATGGCGGTGCACTGATCCATCTCATACGTCATCCAAAAGCAGAATATTCGCTCTCCCAGCTCCGCAGGCGAGGTGGGTGGCGGCAAGGCGTATCCGCCGCTGCGAAGGGTGAAGAAGAGGATGGGGTTGAAAGCGGGTGAAGGTTTCCAAACGGCGCTGGGGATTCGATGCAAACCGCATGACACGGCGAGGCTGTAGTCAGCGGCGAATCGGTTGGACACGTACCGTACCGCCGCGCCGGCGATGTGGTATCCCGCCGAGTAGCGTTCGGTCATGAAGAAGTGGTTCGCGAGCACTGCCTGGGCACGGATGACGTCGACCAACCGATCATTCTCGGCAAGGGCGTCGGAAATGCTCCGTTGAGCGATCTCGAGGAAACGCGGCTGAAGGTCTCGCAGGGCTTGGCGCGTTGAACGCCCGCTGCCGACGACATACATGGCGTACAGGAGGGCCGGGTGCGGGCGCTGGGACCGCGGAAGCGAGAGGCGGGCGCAAAACGTCGGCACGTGAAGCATGACGGTGAAGACGCCGGTGTTACTGAGAAAGAGATCGATCCTGAGGTGAGCTGGTTTCGCGGCGCACTTACAAGTGGTCACGGACGGCATTAGGTACGTCGCTGGGGTCAAACCAGCTTGTGTCGCTAGACGAGGTGATGGGGACGACTTCGCTGGGAAAGTCGAAACAGCTAACGAGCGAGTTGGAGGCATAGTCGTATCCTTGGGTGGAGTTTTCGATGGGAGCGAAGGCGGTGGGTTGGAAGAATGAATCGAAAAAGGAGTCTACAGACAGAGCGGGGAGCTCCGTGGCGAGATTGGAGGCGACGACAGGCTGGGACCGGGGTGGGTCGAGGCTAGTACGCTGCACAGAGAGTTGATGATTCCCATCCGCCGAGTCTTGCGGCGGTGCGTTCGCTTGTTGCTCAGGTTTTTCTTTGCGTGTTTCGGACGGTTGGTCCGCGATATGCTGCTCCAGCTCGGCTGATGTCAGCTCGGACAGGCGGCGGCCTCACCTATCCTCTCCTTCAGCCTGGCGATGCGCCCGAGGGATTTTCCGTCGTCGTAGACGCATTCCTTGTCGAGACGGGAGCACGTAGAGCAGGTCGGCCGTTCAGCGGGGCATCGCTGGAGTCAGCCTGTCACAGCTGAGAGCACTTACAATGCGTCGCCGGCGGCAGGCGAGGCACGCGTCGCCCCTACTTGTGAGCGAGCGACGAGAGGGCGAGGCGGTGATTTATTTACCTTTTCAGAGCTGCGGCATGAGCTCGGTGACACGAAGGCCAGGCTCACCCTTGGACTTGGAGCTGGACTCGGCTTGGTGATTGGAGCCTGCTGGGGATTGGCTCATGCTGCGGCGCGGACAGCAGGTTATTGTACAGGACGCGTTCCGGTGAAGATGAGAGAGATGTTGGGAGGTAAGATGAGGAGACATCGACGCGGTCTGAAATGACCGCGGCGGCGGCGGCGGCGGCGCTTCGGCGTCGGCGTCGGCGTCGGCGTCGGCTTCGGCGTTGTGCCTTTTTCATTTGATGATAATAACAAATAGTTACGTAAGACATTGGTTTGAGTATTATGGTGTGCTCGATCGCTCCCCGCTCGATCACCATTATTATCACGCACCCCACGTTTATCTTTGCTCATCGCAGACAGAAAACACAAAAAACGACACGTTTTCGACCTCGACCTCGACCTCGAGCAAACCACAGGCATGAGTCGCAAGAGCCGCACAGGTCGCAAGGCGTGGGCCACCCTCGTCACCAACGAGGCGTACCTCGCTGGTGAGTCACGTCACGACATTGCATGCGATCCCGCTGATGCCAAGGCCGATGCCGCCCCCAGGCCTGCTCACCATGTACCGCACGCTTCGCGCCGTGTCGTCGTATCCGCTCATCGTCATGGTCACCGATACCTTGCCCGAGACGAGCAGGAATATCATTCGGCGCACCGGGATCGATGTGGTGCCAGTAGCCCATATCACACCAGCGTTGGGACAGCACCCGGGCTTTGACCCGACTTTTGTCCGGCTGAACGACGCCTGGACCAAATTGAGGGTCTTTGGACTGACCGAGTACGACCGGCTGGTGCTCATCGACTCGGACATGATATTTTTGAGGGGAATGGATGAGGTGTTTGATCTGGAGTTGCCGGGCGACGACTGGATCGGTGCCGCGCCGGCTTGCGTGTGCAACCCGCTGAAACTGGCACACTACCCAAAGGATTGGTGAGTGGGCGTCGCGGCACAGCTGACGTCCAGGATCCCAGCGAACTGCTCGTTGTCAAGGCAGGGCCGGTACGACGGCCTCGAGGCGGAAGAGATCCCAGCGGTGGACGGCCCTCGTACGAGCCATCTTCTCAACTCGGGCATGGTGGTGCTGCAGCCGTCCGCGACAACCATGGAGTCGCTCCTTCGTTATCTTGACACGTCGCCGACCATCGCCGAGGCCAAATTCGCCGACCAGGACGTCATTGCCGAGGCATTCCACGGGAGATGGCGGCCGCTGCCGTGGTGGAGCAACGCGCTGAAAACGCAGCGGGCGGTTCACCCGGACCTGTGGCTGGATACCGAGGCGAGGCTAGTGCACTACATGTGGGTAGGATTACGTGATGCCGCTGACCTCCAGTCTGGACAAACCCTGGTCGAGGCGGCCGCAGGTCCCAGAATTCGAGCCGGGAGTGTGCGGGACGGAATTGCCGCCGGCACTCGTCGATGCGGTCAAGCGGACGCCGCCGCAGAAGAGTCTCACGGCGTATGATGAGGTGCATGCGTGGTGGTGGGTGGTATACGAGCAGCTTCTTTGGGAGATGAAGCAGCAAGGTGAAGCCAGCGGGTGGAGGGAAGTGGAGAAGGGGGTGTCACGATGAAGGGGGTTGGATCGAGCCCTCGTCCACAGGCGCCTGACTGGGGGCTGGATGTACCAGTGCCAGCCAGACCGGCGCCGTTCACGTCGATGCGGGAGGGGTGCACACTGGAGTGACGTCCTGGGACGAGGACTTGATCTAGAACTCATAGACGCGCATGCTGTGATGTGGATGACCATTTGAGCGCGCCAGGTGGCAGTGCCTCGTTGACGGAACCAAACGCGGAAGTTTTCGGCGTTTCCACCCAGGCGCCAGTCTCGTGACGTCGAGCGATGGGATTCAATAATGATCATTCATTCACCTCACTACTTCTTTGTCTCCCTCATCCTTTCATCTCCCGCACACGAGCAACACCATGTCCGCCCAGGTCGACCTCAAGAAGCCCGAGCCCGTCAAGGAGGAGAAGCCCGAGGAGAAGGGCCTCACCGACGATGCGTAAGTCCTGCCTCGCCCGGCCCCGCGCTCATCTCCAAGCCTCAACAAGTACTCTTCCGCGGGTCAAACCCTGGGCGAGGTCCTCAAGAAGTTCATCCCCCAGGTCACCGCGGGGAAGAAGGTTCTCGACCTGGTCATCGAGTGAGTCATCCGACCTGTGCCGTTACTCACGCCAGGGGTGACAAGCTCGTCGCCGATGCCGTTGCGCCCTTGTGGAACAAGTCGAAAAACGGTGTCAAGGTTTCCAAGGGTGCGTCCGGCTCCGTGCTCACCCGCTCACACCAGGCCTTGCATTCCCCACCACCGTCTCCGTCAACAACGTCGTCGCCCACTTCACTCCGCTTCCGTCTGATCCCGAGGTCGTCCTCAAGGACGGCGACGTGGTCAAGATCATGCTCGGGATCCAATTCGACGGCTACGCCGTGACCCACGCCGAGACCATTCACCTCTCCTCCAAGACGGACGGCGCCGCGGCCGACGTCATCCGTGCAGCCTACGACGCCGCCCAGCTTGCCATGCGCACGCTCAAGGTCGGCAACAAGAACTGGGACGTCACCGAGGTCGTGGACAAGGCGGCAAAGGATTATGGGTGCAGCGCCGTCGAGGGCATGCTCAGTTGCCAGCACGAGAAAAACGTCACAGACGGCAAGAAGCGCATCATCCTCAACCCAACGCCCGAGCTCAAGCGCGAGCACGAGACGGTCACCTTTGACGAGGGCGAGGTTTACGGCGTCGACGTGTTGGTCGTGTCCGGAGCTGATGGCAAGGTGCGCCGCAGTCTGAACGCGCTGACCCCAGGCCAAACCCGATCCGTCTCGCACGTCCGTTTACAAGCGCGCCGACGTCAACTATCAACTCAAGATGAAGACCTCCCGCGCCGTCTTCTCCGAGATCCAGAAGAAAGCCGGCGCTTTCCCGTTCACACTTCGTGCGCTCGACGACGAGAAGCGTGCTCGCATGGGCGTGCAAGAGGCCGCTGCTCACGGTGAGCTCCCCGTTGATTCCGCGCTGACCCCAGGTCTTCTCCGCCCATACGACATTGTGCAGACCGCCCCCGGCACCCTGGTCGCGGAATTCTTCTTCACCAGTGAGTCACGCGGTGAGACACCGCTTACGCCAGTCGCGCTGCTCCCTGCTGGTCCGCTCTTGCTCTCCCCCACGCCCGTCTGGTACCCTTCGTAAGTACTTTTGCCGTCCCTGCTGACTGTAGCGCCTCGATCACCTCGGAAAAGTCGTTGCAGGACGAAGCCCTCCAAACGCTGCTCACGCAGCCCCTGCGCGCGCCAAAGAAGAAGAAGGCAAAGACCAACGGCGAGGAGGCCAAGGCGTAGATGGGGTGATCATGGGTGTGGTGGTGCGCACGAGCAAGAGACAGTGCACGCCGTACATCAGAAGCAGTCCAATGCATGAATGTGAAAGCGATTTGGTGTCCCGACACGCCGTGCCTGAGCAGCGCCGCCGCCGGATCTATCTTATCGTTGTCTTGACAACATCCTCGTTCCTTCTTTCCCTTTGCCACCTCCAATGCCGGCCCACCTCGTCGTCCTCATCCACGGCCTGTGGGGTGAGCCCAGCCTTTGTCTCCTCGCTGACCCCAGGCTCCCCGGAGCACCTCGCCGAGGCCAAGAGTGTCCTCGAGGAGACCTATCACGGAACCGCCTCGACGACCCACATCCATGGCCCCTCCTCCGACCCTACCATCGAAAGCACCTCGGCTCGCCGCGGCGATGACCGTCTCGTGGTGATGATCGCAGGCGGCATGAGCTCAAAACTGACCTACGATGGCATCGACGTGTGCGCGAGTCGTGTCGCCTGGGAGGTGGGTCCGCGACCAGAGTCACCTGACGCCAGGTGGACCGCCTCATCGCCGAGCTCGAAGCACAAGGCATCGAGGTGGATCAATTCAGCGTGGTAAGTGACTCTGCCGCAGTCCCGCTCACCCCAGACTGGCTACTCTCTCGGTGGTCGTACGTAACCAACCCTCGCCGCGCTCACGCAGTCGTCGCACGCTACCTCGTGGGCCTTCTCGAATCCGATGAATCCTTCTTCCGCCGGCACAAACCCGTGTCCTTTTCCACCATCGCAACACCACACCTCGGAGTACCCCGTTACAGTGCGTCCCTCCCGCGTCCCCCACTCACGTAGACACCGTCCTCTCCACCGTGCTCTGCTGGCTCGGGGCGAGGCTCTTGTCTCGCTCTGGCGAGCAGCTGTATGTCGCCGACAGCTACGCCGACGGACGACCTCTTCTCGAGGTCATGGCGGACCCCGACGAAGCCTTCAACCGCGCACTTCGGCGCTTCAAACGCATCGAGATCTTCGCCAATGCGTGAGTTCTAGCCACTTTCCGCCTGACTTCCAGGGTGAACGACCACACCGTGCCGTACCCGTCCGCGGCCATCGAAACCGTCGACCATTTTGCCGAGTTCAAAGACCGCAACTTTGTCGTCCAGACCGATGAGGCGGGCATCTTGCAAATGTGGCATGCTCCAGAGACCACAAACCCGTCCAAGTGGTACCACTCTGTCGGCACGCTCCCACCCGTGCTCCGCTTCAGATTTCCGTACAACTTGGTGGGTCCGACGCGCGGCGCTGCTTATTCAGATCATCCTCGTCCTTTTCCCGATCATGCTACCCCTCATCGTGACGTTATTGTGAGTGGCCAAACACTTGTCCTGCTCATGCCAGCGTCGTCCGACTCCTCCTCGACACGAGAAAATCGTGAGTACGCCTCCTGCACCCCGCTCACGCCAGGCGTATCCGACTGCAACAACTCGCCGCAACGCCGTATTCCGGCGCGGCGTCACCGGTCCATTCGTCCTCCGGTCTCTCCGTTGACATCCTCCGCGAGGCCATCCGAACCCTCCGCCGTGTGGAGGAGGAGCTCGAGGTCGATTTTCTCGAGGAGCCAGACTATGACGAGGACGAATACGACGATGGCTCCAATGTCGGCTCCGCTGCGCCCACGACCCCCCACGTTGTGACCACCCGGGTCCATCTCAAGCCCAGCCAGCTCCGCATGGCGTCTTGGCTCAATTCACTCCCGCTGGAGAAGTACCTGACGTGGTTCCCCGACGTTGCCAACACGCATTCCCTCATCGTGGTCAGGTGAGCTCGAGCTCTTGCCGTTATCGCGCTCATCGCAGGGATCCGTTGAGGTTTCCGGTGCAGCTCCGTGGCCGCGGCGTGCTCATGAAATGGGCTCGGGGCGTCCTAGGGGAGTGACAGAGCGATACTGATGACTGCACCATGGCAATAGATGTGTAAATCCAGTTGCATGCATGTATGTAGCTTGTACTAGGTGCACCGATCGGGATCCCAAGGCAGCCAGCCGGTGGAGGCAGACCAGATTGCCGGCCCAATCGTCGATCGTTGTCCATCTCGTCTCGTTCATCCTTCCTTGTCACAACCCCTCATTCTGTTGCCCAATGCAGCGGCTCGTCCCAGGCGCAGTCTGCGTCCGCTGCGTCGCGCCCATACCCCGCATGGCGGTCCGATACGCCCACGCCCACGCCCACGCCGCCGCCGCCGAAGAGCCGTCGCCGTCGGACCCCGATCTGGGCCCATCCCGGCCTCGCGATCCCTATCGCTTCCCGCAGAGTGGCCGCAGTGGAGGGCCCCCCGACCCATTCGAGGTGCTTGGCCTGGATCGTTCCGCCGACGAGGCGCAGATCAAACGGCAATGTGGGTGACCCCGCCTTCCATCACTGACAGCGTCAGATTACAAGCTCGCCAAGATGGTACACCCCGACTCGAGTCATCCTTCCTCTTCACCTACCGACTTTGCCATCCTTCACAAGGCCTACACTTTACTATCCGAGCCATCGTCACGCTCCATGTACCTATCTACGGGCTATGGCTGGTCCACCGGCACCGCCTCCAATCCCATGTCCTGGTCTGATGCGCAGATGCGCGCCGAGGTCGCCTCGCGGCGGCGAGGCGGCGCAGCAGCCTGGGGTCCCGGTCATCGAGGCTATCGCGACAGCGATGCGGGTCGGGGGGCTTGGAATCACAGCTGGGATGATGGGTACGGATTCCAACCCACAGGGACTGGCGAGGAGCGATACATGTCAAACTCGCGCTTCCTCGCGCTCTTAGGAGCCATTGTGAGTTGTCAGTGCGAGCTCAGCTCACGCCAGAGCGTGATCACTGCGTGGGCGCAGTATCACCGGGCTGGAACGGCCGCGGACGCCCATCGCGAGCTTCTGGACAGGCAGCATGCCAAGTGAGTGATACGAGTGACCTCCACTTATCTCAGTGCGTCCTACGCTCTCGCCGAAGCTCGGCAGGAAGCCGCGCTCCACGGCAAAGAACGGCGCGAGCGGATACGACGTCGAGTTCGCGAGCAGGCTGTGCTCAAAGAGGTCGAACGGATGGAGAAGGGCCACGACGTGCATTAGATTATCATCGCCGCCAGCACCAACCACACCAGGTTGCCTGGCGCCAACCGCACCCCTCTCGACGCCGCCGCTACCGACCCGTTGCATGGCACCCTGGCATCAGCGCGGATGCACCTTGTACTCACCCATGTGTCTTGTTCCAGATCGGCTGCGGGATCCAGCCTGTCTTTAGCTGCGTCTGACCGGATCTCACCATAGGTTATGCCTGCCTGCATCGACCAGTCCGCCGCTTGCTCCGTTTTCCACGTCCACATGATCCACCCGGACTGCCGTCAACGAGATTCTTACCTCCGCACTCACCGCCTGCTCGTACACCCATGTCTGCCATTCAAACGACCGCCCCAAAAAGTCCACGTAGTCCGCGTCCCATTGCACTGGCGTGGGCCCGGTCTTTGTTGAGCAGTCTCCCGGGAACGCGAGCCTGTCTCAGCGGCATCCCTCGAGCCGACTCACGGGTACGCCCCGGTGAGAGTGTTGTTGTATCTTGCGCCAGTACCACGCCCGTTGAGCCACATGGCACAGTCGGTATTCGCGGCTATCCTCAGCAACGCTCAACCCTTTCAACTCACGAGTGAACTCCCCGACGATCGTCCAGTGATAGTAATTCGAGGAGAGGAGGTAGTCGAGCTGGCTGCAAGTCCACTCGAGGTTTTGCGTGTACCCCAGGACAAGTGTTTCGTTGTCGAACCTGAGTCAGGTGGTGTTCATTTTTGTCACTCACATCGAGTAGATATGCTATCGTCAGCTCCGTCGCCCATCTCACTCACCGTGTCCATTGCAACATTCTCGTAATCCGGCTCCTCCATGAATCCCTGCCATGTTTGCAG
The DNA here is from genome assembly GCA_001600855.1 of Saitozyma sp. JCM 24511. NCBI lineage: Eukaryota > Fungi > Basidiomycota > Tremellomycetes > Tremellales > Trimorphomycetaceae > Saitozyma > Saitozyma sp. JCM 24511. The sequence continues at coordinate 1,038,815 of BCLC01000013.1, read as the reverse complement.
CCCCAGAAACCCGTCATCCAGCGCCACGACCAGCGACGAGCTCTCCCGCACTGCCGAGTATGCAGACTGGTAAAAGCCCCGCAGCGTGTTCGCCTCGTCTGTGGTGTACGGAAACGGCTCGTTGATGAGCTCGATGGCGATCACCGTTTTGTTGTAGGTCGCCTGGGCAAATTCCGACGTCAAGGTCTGCAGCGCCTGGATGGTGCGCTGGGTATTTGTGGAGTTGGCAAACCACTGTCTCGTGCCGCGAAGGCCAGAGTTGTCAAAGCCGTTTTGAGAACCCGGTGCGCCGTGCAGATCCACCATGACCTGCCCTCAGCGGCGTCGAGGGCCGACTCACCTTGAGGTTGAGCTGCTGGGCCCAGTTCACCGCCAACTTTAGATAGTCGTATGCGCCTGCTTTGAGCTTGTACCAAATATACTCCTCTTACCGACGAGATAGGGCTCGCCATTCTCCAAGGGGATGATCGACCAAACTGTGATCAGCGCCGTCGCGCCCGCACTCACATCCTATCTGCACGCGTATAGTGTTGAGGCCCACGGCGGCGATGCTGCGGTCAGCACGTCACACGTTCCGATCTCACCTCTGCATCTCGCCATACTCGAACCAAGAATTCCAGTGCGCCGTGATCTCGCCCATCGTGTCGTTCTGTGTCGCCATGTACTGTCCGTATGTCCACTCGTCGACGACCCAGCCCGGTTTGGACTCGAACATGGACGGAGTGATCCATGGCTCCAATACGAGCCTGTCATCAGCTTGACTCGCTGTCCCGCTCACCATCCCCCGATGTTGACCCCCCGCATGGGACTCTCGCCCCAGGCGAAACCCGAGACCCGCGCCGCCACTGTCAAAAGTAGGAGAGCCAGCATCGTTCCACGAGCAAGTGATTGCAAGAATTACATGTTCAAGCAGCCCGCCGTCACAATAGGTGCATGGAGGAAACGTTGAACGACGCCAAACATCGGATACCTGCACACAGACAAACACCAACACACTTGAAACACGCTGCGGCGCCATTAAACCTAGTCGTCTCGTCGTCTCGTCGCCTCGTCGCCTCGTAGCCTCGTCATTGCGCCAATCACAACGTGTCCTCCCTCTCCTCGGCATGCTCCCGCTCCAACCTTGACTGCTCCCCCGGTATCACCTTCTTCACCGCTTCTTTCGGCTTTCCCAGAACGCCCACTGCCGTCTCCACTTTCGAAGGTGCCGCCGCCTCGCCATCCTCTCTGGCCCTATCCTCCAGGTCGTCCGCCTCGGAGCTCGAAATACTGCCGGCGTCTGAGGCCTGCCCGTAGACCCTGTGATCGCCCTCCTTGGTCTTGACCTTCTTCTGTTCCTCCTTGATCTTGGCCAGATCATCGTCGTCACATGCCTTTGTTAGGACTTGCAACCCGACCAGGTTGCGCTGCAGAAACTCGCGAAGCAGCGGTAGGAACTGCTTGTCGGGTCGATACGTCCCGCTGTCGTTGTCAATGACAAGCTCATAGAAGCGAGGATCCTTTGGCGGCGCCTCGTTTGGCGGCCCTCCTGGGACATCCTCGGCGGGGTGGGTCCGTTGATCAGGATCCTCCGCCGACTCGTTGGGGTGAGCCAAGCGTCGCACCAAGAACTCTCCGCTCCAAGCGATGTAAATCTGCTGTCAGCAATGCACGGTGTTCGCCCACCCACGTTGACGTCCGAGTGCATGGTGTGTTTGCTCAACAGGTCGATACCAAACTCCTTGCCCGTCTCGGTGAATCTGAACATGCCGTCCAGCGTGATGACATAGGTGAAGATGCGACCTCCTTGGTCGTAGTGGACCATGTCGAGAAACTTGAGCGTCATCTCTCGCCCGGGACCTTCCAGCACTCCATACTTGGTCTGTGGGTTGAAATTGTATATGCGCTCGTGTTGGTGATGCAGGGCCTTGTTGAGCAGCTTGCCGCGGAAGCCGGACCCCTGGAACATACCCCCGACGAATCCCTTGAACTCGACGTAGCGGTGGTACATCTCATTTGGCACCGGGCCTTGCAGCTGGATCTCGTTTGCTTGGAAGCTACGGTCAGCACAGTCAGCGTTTTCGACCCACTTGAACTTCTCCACGCCTTGCTCGTCATTGGTTTTGGTTCCTGCGATCCGGCCAATCATGGGCGAGTAGTGTATCCACCAAAAGTTGTTGACCGTGTACACCTTGCCCACCTCCTCCTTTGTCTTGCCCAAAACCTCAACCGACAAGACCAGCCTTGCGTGCAGATCATGCGCCTTGTCGACCAGGCGGAGACACGACCGCAAGGCATAGGCCTTGAAGTTGGCGCCCGTCTTGCGCACTTTGTAAGTCTCCTCCTTGATGGCGAAGTGCTCGTTGATCGCACCCGTCTCCACCTCCACCTTTCCTAGACCGTCATCATAGTCGTCCGGATCCTCATCGTACAGCCTCGCCTTGAGGGTCAGGCCGGACCGGGGGACGCCTGCAATGACCCATTCCGCATTCCACTCGGGTTCCAGCGTGCGATGAATGGTCTGAGATCGAAACCTCACATGAGGGTCGTTTCCATGGCGTGTCGGCAGAGAGGTGTTGACCTGGGCGAGGATGAAGGGATCCGCGGAACGCTTGCCAAAGTCGGCGATGGGGACGTGATGGGCTCGGTGAAAGGTGATCTTGACGGTGTAGGTATCGCCGGATGTAGGGTTCAGCGGCGTGGCATCGTGGCCTCCCGGAGGCTGCTTCTCGGAGCTCATTGAAGACGCGATCGAGACGACTCGACGTTGTTCTGCGTCGTACAAGAGATGGAATGGAGAGTATTTACACGATATGGGCGTCGGAAAAAATGGGCCTCGCGGGGGGCAGACAACAACAATGACGTCACGCCGAGCCGAGGGTAGTCACTCGAGTCAGAGTGTGGCGCCAGGTCGCACATTCATTCCTGTTCAAACTTCAAAGCCATCTGCATCTGCCTCTCCCAGCGCATGCTCCCTCTCCGCAACCCCCTCAAGGACTTCCTTGATCTCCGCCGCCGACTCGACTGGAGCGGCCAAAGGCAGCGATGGCAACAGTTGCCCCAAACTCGTCACCGGAGGCCCCGAGCAAGGCATTTTGAGCGCAGTCGTGCTCGGCAGGGCGAGGCAAATGGTGATCGGCTCATGTGGACGCAGGGGCGAGAGAGTCAACATAAAAAGGCTTGGGTGTCCTGAGCTGTCAGCTCGTCCTCCCTCTTCGCACCATGCTCACCTCCAGAGCCTGACCAGTCCTTCGCCTCTAGAATTCTGCAAACCCCGCCTTCTGACGGGTGTGAAACGCGCCATCGATTTTGCCTAGGCTTGGCAAACATCTTCCCCTTCTCGTGCTCAACGGTCATCACAAGATCGTTAAAGACAAGCAGCAGGAGGCTGTCCTCGCGAGGGCGCTTGGATCGGCCGGGGGTCGAAGGGCGAGGCTCGATTGACACCGCGGAGAGAGTACGGCGCACTTCCACAGAGCGGGACGGCGTCACTCGGACAGAACTGGTCCTCGAGAGAGGCCCACACGAGGAGACGGACGAGATAGAGGAGAATGCTGAAGTGCGATGCGATGATGAGGTGAACAGTGTGTCCCACGGCGATGAGCTCGATGATAAGGAAGATACCGAGCTGCGCGACGATCCGCTCGACACCCCTCCAAGGCCGCTCGACGCCAGCTCGCCTTCGCCCACGAAAAGGCGGCGTACCTCGGCCTGTGCAACAAGCCTGCGACCGGGCACCGCCAAGTTGAATCCTTCGGGAACGCCTTGGAGAGCCATTTCCAGTTCCCGGAGCTGCTCAAGGTCATCTCCACGAGCCTTCGCCTCTTGAAGCGAGAGTATGACGGCGTCTGTATCCATGAGCGAGGCCGAAAGATCACCATGTGCAGGGTGTGATCCCGGCGTCGAGTCGAGCAGGCGCTTCTGTCAGCGGTGTCCCCAGGTCTGCGCTCACTTTCAGAAACAGAGGATACTTCATGAGCCTCTGCACCGGCTTGAGCAGCATACTGCTCAGGGTCATTCCGCCCATCGCCGCCGTGTTGGTCTGCATCCTCAAGAATTCGCCAAAGAAACTTTCGCCGTCCCGCACGGCCTCCTCGACCTTTGCGACCACTCCTTGAAAGTGGACGAGGTACCACTCGTGCACGTGCAGGCGGCTGACCCATCGGCGCATCGAAAGGGCAAACTCCCCAACATCGATGATCTGTGCTATACTGGTTTGAGAGATAGAGGCCAAGTCGAGGTGTGTGAGGGATATCTTCTCCAAATGGTCAAAAAGATCGCAGTAGCCTTGCGGGATGCCAGCGATCCACCCTCCGGCGGGCGACTTCAGCGGGGCTGCAAAGAGGCGCTGTACCATCCGTACAGAGTGCAAAAACGCCTTTTCGGTTTCCAACACCTCCCAGATGACTTCCTGCCGCCGTGACTCGCCCGAGTCAGTACTGTCGAGCCAATTGCGCACATCCGAAGCGACAGCGTTGCGCCAAGCGGTTGGTGCGACATCCGGAGAGGCGGGCTCCAGAGATTTGCTGAAACCGAAAGTGGGAATGCCGACAATGCAGTCACGCAACACACCTGCGGGCGTCGGACTGGGAGCTGACAGTACCGGCTGCAGCGAAGCGCGCTGAAATGGCCGTCTACCCCCGACCGGTAGAGTTGAAGCCCTGCCCACGGGCGGACGCTCACCCTCGTGATGAGACTCATTGGTGTCTCTGGCAGACGCCGCTTCTGCTGACTGGAAGCGATCGTGCCTTGCAGGGCCCAAGCCGTGCGGAGCGAGTTGTTCGTCGATCGAAGGAGTACGCTGTCGCGGTATCCCCTCATGAGTTGAGCGCCATGGCTGTTCAAAGTCCAGGTCGGTGACAAGCCCCTTGAGAGCGTCTAGCCGGCGTTGAGCAGACTGCCGGCGCTCGACTTTCTGAGAGCGAGCGGGTTGAGATAGTGTGACGGAAGCTCCAAGGGGTGGGGCACCGCTCCCTCGGGCGGGGATCGGTCTCGGGGCCGGTGCATCGCTGGTCGAGTGTGAAGAGTGGGGCGATGAGCGAGGTCCATGTGAGGGCTTGACATCGCGCCGTGGCGACTCCGAGCAGTCAGGAGGCAGTCGTCGAAGAGAACGCGGTGGGCGAGATGGGAAGGCGGTCATCGTCCAAGTCCTGGAGGAGATCCGGGGCGGAGACTGCACAAAGGCCACGGTCTTGGGATCCTGGGTGGACGCCTCAACGAGTGGCTCGTCGATGTTATTGCGGGAGCTGGCCAGCAGCTCAGAGGAGAAGCTTGAAGAAAGGCGAGGCGTGAGTATGCTCAGTGAGGCCGAACTGACGGACGAGAAGCGGGACGAAACGTCCACCACGGCAACAGCCGTTGAGGGGCGGTGAGGGCCAAGTCCGGTCTGAGCCGGCATTGCAGTCGACAGGTCCAAGTCCGCTTTGCTCAAAGGTGTGTCGTGGAAAGGTCCTAGATGCTCGGGGGGGAATGGGAGGATCGCGTCGCCCTATTAATGTTAAACCCTTCCCAGCCAGACACGCGCTATGCGTGCAACGGACGTACCGAGCTGTCATCTGGTCCACCATCAAGGTTGGACGACGCGCTCTTGGCGAGACGATTGATCGCAAGGGGGGCCATCATTTGTCGCAGGTGCGTGGAGGTTAAGAGAGCGTGAGAGAAAGAGCGAGGATCGAAAAGTCAATCAGAGAGAATGGCGAGGGAGGCAGTCGTCAAGCAGTCCCACCAGGGGAATAGACTGCTCGGAGGAATCGAAGATCGTCGTGACCGGCCAGCCAGTGACGATTTTTGGCGCTGTTGAAGACGAGGAGGAGGATGAAATCAAAGTGGTGAGAGCTGGAAATGGCGAGCCAATCCCGGCGTAAGAGGGGATCGATGCGTGTCCGACCCGTTTCAAACGACGGTCTGGACGTCTTGCGCTGTGCAAAGGACGGTCCCCCCGTCCCCCGCGTCCTTGACAAAGCTCTCGTTCGGTTCTCTTCCTTTCGTCCTCGTCCTCGACCTCGACGGCTCTCGTCAGCGGGCCCGACACACGCAGCCTGTCACAGCACACACATCGCATATGTGTGTTTGTGATCTGGGAGGGATGGATGGGCCCGAGTGCGTTTCAGAATGAACAACAGCGCGAGGCCAACAGTGCGACCGAAACCTTTTTCTCCCATCTCTTCTCTCTTCTCTCTTCCCCATCGCTACCCATCTTTGCCGAGCAGACTTACGGCTGACGAGAATCATTGACCACTGACCCCTAAGCATGGCAAAGATGGTAGTTGCATCTCTTCGACCTGGCTGACAGCTTCCCCGCCCGCCTGGCTTACTTACGTCAGCATCCGACCACGGGAGTCATACTGTAAGAAAGCCTTTAGTCATCGACACCACATCTCCATGTTCATCCTCTTACTCATCCTCACCATTACATGTCTGCTGCAGTTCGACGACTAGCAGCCATCTCATCCCACCTGTCCAGACCGCAGATCACCCTCACCCGTAACCCCGTGCAATCCGCCAAGCTGGGTTCCTCGTACTCCACCCAATCTCCCAACATGACAGGCGTCAAAGAGGTCGTCGACCAGGCTATCAAGCAGAACAAGGTCGCCGTGTTTGGCAAATCGTGGTGTCCCGTGAGCATTACTCGGGATCGAGAAGCTGCTTGACCCCCCCCTGACGCTTGCGCCCCAGTATTGCCAACGCGCTAAGGCTATCCTTGCGGCCGTGACCAAGGACAGCGATCTATTGTACTGGGAGTGAGTGGCGTGGGCCAGATCTCGCGCACAAGCGGATCAAGCTTTCTTTTGAGAGGAGCTGCTGACTCTGGCAGCCTCGACAAGCGAGAGGACGGAAGTGAGTCCACCACCTGGCCGTTGCTGGATGGTGCGGTGTCGTAGGACTGACAGACCTCCTCCAGGTGACATTCAGGCATACCTGAAATCGCTTAATGGACAGGGCACTGTCCCGCACGTTTACATCCAGCAGGAGTTCATCGGCGGCTGCTCCGACCTGCAGGCGATCCCGGAATCGAAGCTCAAGGCCAAGATCTCGGCCTAGACGTGTGAGAGGCTGCTGTGTCAGGTTTCAGCCCAGGATCACTCGCGGCTGGGTCGATTGCTAGCACGTAGAGCCAAGACCTCGGAGCCTAGACCACTTATATGCATCAGTGATCAACCTATGACATGGTGATCTCCGCTGAGCAACGTGTTCCGTGGGATGGAAAGCACACATTGACAGCAACCAAAGACAAAACCCGTTTTGCTCCTGCCGCCTCGTGATAAGAGGCCGTGGCTCGACTTCGGCTTGTGGACCGGCTGATTCCCGACGATTGGTTCTTCCGTACTTTGGCTTTGCCCCACATTGCAGTGTCTTCTCGTTGGTTACATCGTCTTCTTCCTTCGCGATCAGTCTTGACCTCGAGTCCATCAACCAGTAGCGCATTCGCTCTCGACCCACCCCGCCAGCACATCGCGTGCAAGCGCTCCGGCTTACGTCTATCGCCCTCGAATACACTCACACCCGCTTCCTTTCATCAATCGCCGCCCCCCCCCCTCTTTCCCATCGCCTTGCGGACAACCCACCGGTCCTCATCCCCCGCCCATGAGCTGTCAACCAGCCCGCAGATAGCGGATACTCCTTGTAACGCCTCACCGAGCTGGCTGCCGCGAAATGCCGCTTCCCGCACTCGGGACCATCCCCCTGACTCCTGGACTCAGCAACCCCAGACCAGCCTTTCTCCTCAAGTTTCCCGAGCAGACATGGGAAGATATAGGAGATGCGGCCCGGGCGGGCGCGACAATATCCTTCTCATTCGACGGATCGATGGTAGGTGATTCCCTGCCGCTGCGCTGATCACCAGTCCCTCTCCATTGGCGACGCTCCACCAATCTTGCTCGACGCACAGAATGGCAATCCCACCGAAATCCACTCGCTCGGCTCGTCCCTCTCCCCTTTAGGCGTTGCCTCGTCGCGCCTGACCGTTCCCATAACATCCGTTTCCTCCGCCCGCGCCGCTGACAAGCTGCGCGCACAAAACGAGGCCCTGGACAAGGAGCGGAAAGAGCGGGCGGAGCGCGTGAACGGAACCAAGACCGCGAACCGGGTGCACGCGGTAGCCGCTGGGGCAACGACAATGAGCAGGACGCAGAGCAGTCCCGCTGGTACAGGGGGATCGAGCACGGCGGGACAAGTCCCTCTCAAGACTAGGGTGGTGCAGCTGCTAGCTCTGGGGCCGATGGAGGAGGCGGAGATCGTTCGCCGCGTAGGAGGGGTCGAGCAAGATGTCATGCGCGTTGTCAAGGTGGTCGGGCGACAGAGTCTACCGGGATGTTACTCCCTTCAGCCATCGCAGTACTCCAAAGTCAAAATCTCCAACTGGAAGTACACCTTCGGAGAACAGCAAGAGGTCATCAGACTCGCTCGCGAGGCTTTCGAAGAACTGGGACTACCGCCGAATGCAGAGGAAAGGCTCGATCTGGATCGAAAGGAGCAGGAAGCATTGGCGGGAGGGTCGGCCACGAGCTCCACGGAGGAGCAAATCTCGCCGCCCCAGCCCGAAACAGCAGCGGTGCCATCCCCGCCTCCTATTCCCAAACAGCCGAGCAAGAGCAAGCCTTCGTCGACCAAGGGCAAGAGCGCAATCGCCAAGGAGATGGCCAAGTTCCGTGCCGAGGCAAAGCGCGCAGCGTCCCTGCCCAACGTCAAGGGCACCGACGGTACGGCGAGCCCTCGCCTCAATGATCATGGAACGGCGAGCCCCCGCGCGGCTAATGGCGATGGACGTATACCCAGCTCGCCAGTGGAGAGCCTCGCGGACCGGCTCAAAGAACGGCAAGCAAAGATCCGTCGAGAAGCTCGCGAACAAAAGGCCGAGTCGGGCGAGTCGAGCGAAGAGGAGAGAGGTCGGCGGAGGGAGCTCAAGCCGGCGCGGGCGCCGACGCCAGCCCCAAAAGTGCCCGAGCCGAAGAATGGGAAGCGCGCACGAGAGGAGCAAGAGCAGGTTAAGCCGGACAGGACTCGTGCCAAGGTCTCGCGCTCTTATTCTTCATCGGACGAGGAGCCTGCTTCTAAAGCCAGGCGCAAATCGCCTCCTCCTTCCTTGATCCTCAAGCCAGAGCCGCCCCGACAGGACCCCGACGCACTGCGAGATCGATACGAAGAGCTGTTCCCAGCCTATCAGCTCCTCACGCAACGCCTCGCGGGACTTCATCGAGCCGCCGAGGGCGTCCAGGTCGGGGACGCCGAGGCGGAGGTTGTGCCGTCGAGCGAGGTGACCAAGATGATCGCAAAGTGGGAGAAATGGCACGCAGAGCTGGCCGGGATACGGCGGTGGTTCAGCGAGGCGTGAAACATGTAGAATCTGTCATATTCTAGTTGTGCATTGGATGCATCTGGCTCAATGTGGGGATATGAGCTCTCGCTCCCTTTGGAATGTCCTTCCCTGCGGCGTGAATGTCATAACCGGAAGTCCTCCACGTCAAACTCTTTTCCGTATATCTTGCCCTGTCGTTCCGTCATATCTCGTCATGGCTGAAGATCCGTCTGGTTGGTCTCTGACAGAGTCCGACCCGCAGGTATTCACACAGCTGTTGCGTGACCTCGGTGTCAAGGGTTTGCAAGTGGTGCGTGGTACTCCAGCATGGAGCACTGACTGACTCTTAGGACGACCTGTACTCGCTCGACGCCGCGACACTCGAGGTTCTGAAGCCGATACATGCGCTCATCTTCCTCTTCAAGTACATTGGCGGCGACGAAGGGCAGCAGACGAGTGGGATCGAGGTGGACCCCTTGGAAAGTGGTGTTTGGTTTGCAAACCAGGTAAGGGCGACTGGACGACTGAAGTTCAACCGAGCTGACGTTCAGGTGATCAACAACAGCTGTGGGACGCTCGCGGCGCTCAATGCGGTGAGTCTGTCACATTGTTACCAAGCTCATGATCATAGGTCATGAACATCCCTCCTCAGTCGTCCGAGCACAGCGGGGAGGATATCGCCCTCGGCGTAAGTCATCAATCGCAAGCCAACACTCACAAACCAGTCCGAGCTGGAGAACCTGCGTGACTTTGGAGCTGGAATGAGCGCTTTCGAGTGAGTCTCACCCACCTTCAGCACCTGCTGATACCCAGCCTGGGCCATGTCCTCTCGTCGTCCGACCGAATACGCGAAGTCCACAACTCGTTTGCGCGCTCCTCCCCCTTCAGCATGGATCCTTCCGCGTTTCCCGAGCGCGAAAAAGAGGACGCGTACCACTTTGTCGCATATCTGCCGGTCAACGGTGTTCTGTACGAGCTCGACGGACTGAGGAGGACGCCGGTCATGCATGCGGCAGTGGAACACGACTGGCTGGTGCAAGCAAGGGAGACCATCGAGGCGAGAATTGCGACGTATCCTCCCGGTTCTGTGAGTAAATCCTCCTCGCAACGCTGATACCAGGTGATGTTTAACCTCCTCGCTGTGCGATCCGCGGCCATCCCCCGACTGACCCGCCTGCTCAACGACCCCACATTACCCGCCGAGTCTCATATGCAACTGTCCGACCAGCTAGAGTACGAGAACAACAAGGCAAACAAGGGCCGGGCGGAGAACACGCTCCGACAGCACAACCTCCTCCCGGCTGTTTTTGCGATGCTCAAAGCCATGGGTGAAACGGGCACCCTAGGTGGGTTTCGTGGGCGAGACGTAGCTCACTCTCCGAGACAAGGCAGTCGACGAGGCGCGAGTCAAAGGGCAGGACCGGAGGGCGCGCAAAGAAAAGGAGCAGCAGTGATGAAGGTAACCGCCGCGGTGGCATCCGGTTCGGTCTGCGAGGCACACCACATAGCAGCCCATGTGCGTCGACGTGAATGCAATCCAACCATGACGAGATCGGGGATCATCCATTGCTCCGCGCCTCGATCGCCCGGGCGAATCGTGTTCAGTGCACCCTATTCATTTCACGCCCTGCTTCGTGCTGTCTAGTGGTGGGCCGCAGCTTTCGGCAGGTCCTTCTCGAGGAAGGTCAGGTACTCGTCCGCGCCCTCTCCCTCCTCGGCGATGGGGGTCTCCTTGGCCTCCGTAGCGCCAATGACCGGCTCGGTAGCGTCGAACTTGGCGAGCTCGCCAGCGAGGTCAGACGGGAGAGCCGGGGCCTTGGGCGGGGTGGGAGCCGTGTAGTTGCGAACCAGACCGGCGGCGGCGTCCTTGGCCTGCGGATGTAAGCGTGATTCCTGATAAATCACCCGAGCGATGACATATGGAGGAGAGCGTCGATCACATGGGGCAACAGAGAGATGGGGAGGAAGCAAAGACTTGCCTGAGGAGCCGGTTTGTAGGACTTGAGCTGCGAGACGTAGAGGTCCTGGATGAGATCTGCGGTTATCAGTACGCAGCCGAAGCCGTTTCAGGCATGGCCTGGAGGACAAGTTGCGAGTCCTGACCACGCCGTACGCACCCTTCCTGGCGACGGCCGACATGGAGATGGATCGGGAGAAGGACGGGGCGACCCGCTGGGCCTGGGACGGGTTAGCGTTCGAAACCAATGGAAACGGAAGAGTGCCCGGTAGATCGGCGGGCGGGACTCGTGACTCACGCCGAGACGGAGGACCGAGTACATGGCGGAGTGGGGGACCGATGGAGAGAGGTGGGATGGAGGAGAGAAGGTGGAAGAGAAGGTGGACTGAGTGAAGAAGGTAGTGGGTGGTGTTGGCGGAAAAGGACGGACGGACGGAGGGGAGGAGGGCCGATCGACTGGTTTTGGCGCGCCTATTTTGATTCCGTTTCTTTGGCTGGCGTCGTGTTTTTTGGCTCTGCGGCGATTCGAGGCGGGCCTATCCGCGGGGTACAGCATACAGCTCACAGCTCACCGCTCACAGCTCACAGCTCATCGCATTCGAGTACTAGTCAGACATGCATGCGACGCATATACGTATTCAATATACAGGTGCACGCTCTCACAGCTCCGCACATGATCAATGCAAGGTGAAGCGGGGCGAGGCGAGAAGAGGCGGTTCAGTGCAACGAACCGAGGGGAGGTGTGCGAGCAGAGCCATGGGAGCCGAGCCATCGGGGCAGTTCTACACCTGGTCACTGATAGCATCTCCGTTCTCCTTGCCAAATAACAGTATCCTCGACACCAACATGATGCCTGCATATAGACCACTCCACTGCCTAGGTCATGCACCTTCCAAGAGAATAGGGATAGAGATGTGGATCAGACCATGTGATATGCCGTCCCTTTGTTAACAAGGATTGCGGCCGCCGAACGGCAGATGTCCTCCGGAGCGACTCGGGAGGGTTGCTTGCACAACCTCCCCGGGCTCACGTCGACTCTCTGCGGCCTCGGAAGAGTCATCATGTGTGGATAGAAGGAAGGATGAAGAAGAGACATGCCTTGGAGATGCTCGCGGGTTTTGTATCGTACGCTGCGAGGCCGTTGTGGTTGTTTTTAATCCACGTCATGATCACGTCGCAACTCACCTGTCTTCATGATCTCTCTTTCTCTTTCAACCCATGGTCCGTTGCGACTCGACTACGTACTCGCAATGCGCGGGGAACATGGGCGACCACTATGATGGGGCCGCCGAAAGACGGCGCCTCAAGCGTCGGGAGCTCGAGGAGCAGTTGCGGCTTCTCGACGAGGAAGAGCGGTGCGTCGCCCGTCGTGCTGGTCCACCGTTCCACTGTCCCTTCGTGCTGAGTGTATCCGCTCGACAGGTCTACCAGGGCCACCCATGGGTCCGCTGCCTTTCCGTTACTCAACAATCCTATGCCTACTGCCAGCTCGAGTTCCGCTTTGTGGGCCCAAGGCAGTGGCTTCAATGAGGCACGATATGCGAATCACTCCTTGCCGGCAAACGACTATCCGCTGCCAGCCGCCGAGTCCTCCCGCTACAACCAGTACGACCCTCCTACTCGAACAACATGGTCTTCCGTCCAGGACTATGACACGAGACCGACCTCTACCACTCCCCCGTCCCGCCATTCCGGACCTATGCCCGCGCATCACCCCCAAGCGCCGCTCGTCCCCACTAGCATCACCACCCTGTCCTCGCAAGTCGAACTCCCGTCCGAACAACAAGTTCACGAGTACCTCATCTCTCAGAAGCATCCAGAAGGCTTGCATACCGGCTGGCATGTAGATGGGCGGCCACTAGACATCTACACTTTGTTTGACCTTGTGCTCAGAGCTGGAGGAAGCACAGAGGTGAGTGGCCAAGCTTGGGACACCCTCTGATATCAGGTCACACGGCGAGACCTCTGGCCGCTCATTGGTGCGCTGCTCAACTTTCCGGTCACATCGTCTAGCGGGGAGCGCTCCTCGGCGGAACACGGTCGGCTGTTGAGACACGTCTTTCTGCAATTGCTTGGCGGGCTGGAGATGATGTGGGAGCAGACCAAAACGGCGTCCACCAGCGGGATGTCGACTCGTGGAAAGCAAGGAGTCGCTGGGGCGTCTGGGCGGAGGAGACCTCACAGTCCCACGCACATGACGGGACCCGTGGTGAGTGTCTGGAGGCATCCCATTAACAAATTTGACTGATCAGCAGCCACGTTCAAACGGTGGACAACATGACCCTTCGTTTGCTTTTCATGCTCCGAATGTCTCCGTCAACCAGCCGCCGCCCACTGCGAGATCTTCGGCCCAATCGCATACCATGCCGACCCTCTCCTCTCTTCTGCAGCAAGGACCACCTGCGCCCAAGGCTGCGCCGCAAGTCTCCCGTCAACTTCCCACCAGTTCGACCACCCGCCTGCCTAGCCTTTCTCAGACTCAGCCGCCCCGCCAATCATCAGTGGTTTCCGAATCTTTCGATACGTCCCTTCGCCGCCCTGCACCGTCTCAAGTCCAAACGGTAGATCGGCCGGTGCAGCCTCCGTCACGCTCGCTACACGACAGCCAGTCTATCTCGGCGTCATCCAGCCACGGAGGTCCTCTCGCTCCTGTACCCCCGATGACACAGCTTCGCGACAGTGCTCCGACATTAGTCCCCACTTTGGGTTCGTTCGAGCCTCCTATTGTGGCCACATTTGAAGAGCTGGTAGCGTCAAACCTGCTTCCCTTGCCCCAACCCGGTGTGGGCGTCGAAGCGGGCCCGGCTCATCCAGCCGCCAGAACCTACGCTCACCGTTGCCAAGAACTGAAGGCGGCGGTGAAAAAGTACATGGACAAGGTACCAGGCCGGCAACTCACAGGGGGCGAAGTGCAATTCTGGAACAAGCTGGGTGAGCTATTTGTCTCGTTCGTTGCTGACCGTTCAGTTGCCACTCTGAAGCGGAACCCCACGATTGTCATCCCTGGCCCGGCCCACGTCAAATACCCCAACGGGTCTCCTGCTACTCAACCGAGTCAACCTCTCCCTGGCGCTTCCACCCACGTCGTCCCCGGCACAGTCGCCCCTACTTCTGCTGCTGCCGCTTCCGGAACTCCCAGTCAGCCCAAACCCCGCCCAGGTCGACCAAAAAGTTTACAGGCGTCACCGGCGTCATCTTCGACCCCTTCTGTTGCGTCAACCGCGGGATCGCTCTTCACCCTGCCTTCACATGGGCTGAGTCCCTCCAACACCGGGCCGCAGACCGTCGCCGCCAATGGAAGCTCTGCTCTCGCCCAAGCGATGGCTTGGGCGAGAGCACCGTTGATCGCTTCGACTCAGACAGCGTTCGACGCCGAATCCTCGACAGGAGGTATCGAGACTCCGGAGAAGCGGCCTCGAGGTCGGCCAAGAATACATCCACCCAAATTGGACGCCGACGGCAATCCCATTCGACGTCGCCCAAAGCCACCAGTTCTGGATGCCGATGGTAATCCCATCGTGAAGCCCAAAGGCGGACCACGCAACCCTCCGATTCTCGACGCAGACGGCAATCCCATTGAGAGGCCAAGGAATCCCGTTGGCCGCCCTAGGGGTCCACCGAAGCTTGATGCCGAAGGCAATCCCATTCCGAAGCGCTCAAGGCCACCGGTCTTCGATGCCGATGGCAACGCCATCGCGCAGCCCATTGGTAGGCCACGAAAGTCTCCGGTTCTCGATTCAGACGGGCATCCCATCGAGAGGCCGAAGAAACCCATCGGCCGTCCCCCCGGGCCCCCGAAGCTTGACGCCGAGGGCAATCCCATTCCGAAGCGCCCGAGACCACCCACTCTATATGATGCGGACGGCAACCCCATCAAGCGTCCCCGTGGACGACCGCCGAAGAACTCAGACACACTTTCGGTCAACAATTCGCCCGCTGGCGGTTCCGTCACGCCTGCTGATAATTCCGCGGCAACGGCCCTCGAGACTTCCACAATGACATTGTCCGACAATCTATCGAGGCCGACCACGACGCCGGCCGCCGAATTCTTGCGTCTAATGCAACAGGCGAGAAGGGCGGGTCCCGCTCAAGCGCCGTCGCACAGCACGGCGCCGGACACTCTGGCTGCCGCAATAAGTGCTCTTGACCGAATGCCACTCGTTCAACCAGGTCAAAGGGTACCGGGATCAATTGCAGCAAGTCCCGCTGGGGTCGCCGCGAAGACGACGTCAAAACGGTCTGCTCACGCCGGCTTCGTTGGCGAACCGTCGCCGTCGCCGAAAAAGATCTTGCACCTGTCCACTGGCTCGTCACTTCCTGCCAGACTTCGTCGCAACGACACGCCCACAAAGGTCGGAGGACGGCCTCGTCTCAGTACCATGGTCGGTCGGGCCTCATCTCTCGCCCCGCCGTCCGACTTCGCCCTCCCTGCTGGCTTGTCCGAGTCCATTTCACGTGACACCCAACGACCATCAGCGCCAGGATCAGCGCCATTGGCCGCGACAACGGCGGCTGGTCCTTCACGACCCAGCGTTAGTTCCGCTCCAACTTCCTCCACGTCCGCGACGCTGACGTCCAAAAAGGCGAGGCCGACGCAACCTCTGCCGATCTTGCAGCTCTCACGTGCAACCCGATCCCAAGGCTCGCAGAGCCCTTCCGTCGCTTCAACACCTCCCGTCAGGCCCAAGGTTCGAAAGTCAATGCCCGCACGGCCTCTGTCGCTCACGCCTGACAAGCGACGGACTCGTTCATTCAGTCTGATCCCGACTTCTTCGTTTGGGCGACCTATCCGCGCAACCCACGCAGCGCTATCTGCGACGCCGGCTACCGCCAAGTCTCCTCTCGCATTGGCCCGAACTCAGCGTCCCGCCGTCCGTCAGTCTCTCCAGCCGACACCAAAGCGAAAGTCGCCGGTGCGGGTCAAGGAGCCTTCGCCTTCGCCTTCACACTCTCCCGTGCCTCAGCATTTTCGCCTTGTCCCCTACGTTGAGATTCCGGTCCGCATGGTTCGGAAACCCAAGATTAAGCTCCCGCCGGTCGACAGGGTCAAGGTGGTTTTGCCTGTCCATCCAGCAACCCGTCGCAAATTGATCGCGCAGGGAGGTTATGGTGAGTGTCTACCGTTTTATGATGGCTGACGGGCAGATGCCTTTCGCGACGACTACTCGGACGACGAGGTCATGGAGATACGTCGCGCGTATGCTGGTCTGCGTCCGATCAAAATTCGATCCCACGGCGTGCGGACATACCGCCCGACCAAGCCAGAGGAGATTCCTCAGCGCTTCCTGACTCGTCCCGGCCCTGCTTTGATCGAGCCTTGGCGGAGTGTTCTGGACCCGGCGACTCTACTCAAGAGAACCGCCTCGCGGCCATGTGGATGGAAAGGTTGCGATGCGGTGATGGCCAGCGAGTGGCATCTCAAACGACACGTCGATCTGCGCCAGCACGCCCTCCAGGGTCGTTTCGCCAACGCGGGCAGTCCTGGCGGATATTTGTTTCGCTGTCACTGGCGGAGTTGTGAGGGACCTTGTTTCACCACCTCGGCGGAGTTGGCTCAGCACATGGAAGCCAGACACATATCTCGCGTCCTCGACTGCCCGTATGAGGAGTGCCACCTCGGCTCGCCGACCATTTCGCACCTGTCCCGTCATGTCACCAAAACCCACGACGAGCCGTACGACGCACCTCGCCCACTTGCGGATCTGACCCAGCATCTCGAGCCGTACCACAATCTATCGGACCAGCCTCTCCCCACGGCGGCCCGGTCAGATGAGATGATGACGCCCCACGTCCCAGGCTCATCTTATCGTTCCTCATTCCGAACCGAATGGGTCAGGCAAAACGTCCTCGACAATTCTTTCGCTGGCGAAAACCCCATCATCCACGTCGAGCATCCACCGAACATACTCGAGCCTCTCGTCGAGGCCTCGGAACCCATTTCGATCTCCACTTCGATGGAGAGGCAAGAGTTTGCGGAAGAAGAGAGGCTGCTACACCGCGTGTTGGGAAAGAGGAGGATGATGCTCTTCGTGGAGATACCGCTGCCCAAGCGGTCGAGGGTGGAGTTTGGTGGAAGTAGGCTGGTGCCAGAGGTGGACGATGTCTCCGGAGTGTCCGTAGTGTCCGAAGCGCCCGAAGCGCCCGAGACGTCCGAGCCAGTTGAAAGTAGAAGCACAATTACCGCATGAGCGTGCCGCAACACACGCACGAGGTGGTGGAGGGGCAGTGCAGGGGAGCCAACCTAACATCCCAAACGCAGTTGTAGCTCATGCAAGCTCAAGTGTACATATGTCACAGTTTCATATTCTGAAAACACATTCTTCGTGCCCTCACATCAACGCTGCCACGGCCGCGGCGAAGACGATCATTCCTGCAGTTGGAGAGAGGACGGTCATGGCAGCTCTGCCAACGAAGTCAGTGTTGCTCTCATCCGACATCGGGCAACAGAACTCACCCCGAAGACGCCGTGGACGAGGCGGCAGAACTTGAGCCGGAGGCGGAGGACGACCCGCCGCTGGCTTTCGAGCTCGCTGTCGAGCCCGAAGAAGCCGTAGCACTTGCTGCGCCGGATGCGCCAGAAGCGCCAGAAGCAGCGCCAGACGACGTGGCGGTACCGCTGATCCGGAAACCTGTCAGCGTCGTTTCAATCGTCCTGCCGCCCCTCTGTGACTTGCCTGGTAGTGCCCTCGGCCGCGGCCTGGAACGCGTCAAAGGTCTTGTTCCCTGTCGTAGCGGCGTTGATCCTATCAAGCTCGTCAGCGTCATGCTTGGCAGACCCGAGAGAGACGCCTCGGAAACTTTGAATCACTCACGCCATGACCATCCCGGCCTCGCAGTGACCGGTCTGACCACAGTACACCCAGATGGGGTCGGTGCTGTTCACCATGATCGAGAACTGCGAATGGGATTAGCGCTGTGTGTTTGAATAGTCGAGCCGACTATGGCTATAGGTATGACGGAACATACAGTAGCCTCGTTGGTGGCATTGGCAGGCTTGAAGCCGGACTTGAACCCGGCGGCGGTGCACGGGGCGGCAAAAGTCGATTGGGTAGCCGTGTGGTTGCCAGCGACGAACTGGAAGCTGGGAAAGGTAGGTCAGCCGAACACCCAGTGAGTATCAAGGCGTCGGGGCCTCCGGACTCACTTGATGATATCTCCGACGGAAGCTTGAATGTTGTTGGGTGTGAAAGTCTGCCCATGGTCAGCGAGAAGCCCGGGGCGGGGCAGGACCAGTCGCCCAGTCCCGCTGATCGATGCATGGTGTTCACCTTTGTCCCATTTTGGCCTACGACCACTGTCTGGGTCGCTGCGAGGGCAGCAGACGAGGCGAGGAGGAGACCGGCGAGCGTCGTCATGGAGAACATGTTGAGTGCGGTGTTGCGAGTTTGGTTTTGAGGTCGAGCGAAAGCGAGGAGATCTGTGTAGAGGGACAGGTTCGACTGGTCAGTGGATATGCGTTGATGTGTTGAGGATCCAGAACGACCTGTTGAAGGGGTACTTATACCTGAAAATGCCTCGCTCTGTTCCGCAAGACCTCCAACAGCCTCACGACGGTCGCACCGCCACCATGCCGACCACCATCTTTGTCCCCGCCACAACGGATCGAGCCGGTTGGTGTCCCAGCAACGTCGTGTCCGTTCCTTGCAACCGCGATCACTTGTAGCCGTCCCATTGCGCTTTACTTGTTCTGAGCGACCGTCGTCAAGGTCGTCACTAGCTCATTCCCGTTTCAGCTTGCCATGCTGCGACGATCACTCGAGCACCGACAGTGCGATCGCCGTACTCGCTCGCGAAACATGTTCACTGAATAACATCATATAGCACGCCGAGTATTCGTAAAGAGACTAAGCTGGGCAAACAGTCCGTTCCTAGAAAGATATGTAGAATCGAGGGAATAAAACGGGTATGTATCAGACGTTGGTGACCTTCAATCCGGGCCTGGATTCCATCTCCCTCGCGACCGAACCCTCGCTACCAGAGCGATGATGTCCCATCGTGGGGTGCTGCTCCTCCTCATCGTAACCGCCGTAGGGATCTTCCTCCGCAGCGTAGTCGTACGCCTGCTTGGGGTCGAAGTAGTATTGGTTACCGCCTGCGGGCTGCGACTGGTCCGCGAGGTGCTCGGCGACGGGTGCCGCAGCAGCATAGGGTTCGTTGTCGTAGGCGTAGCCCGACGGGTTTTCACCGGCGTACGTGTTCTGGGCTGACGTCGCTCCAAAGCCAGCAACGCCCGGCGCCGTCGCCGTCGACATTCGGTCACCAGCAGCGAGGTTGGCCGCGTATGGGTCGAAGCCTCCTGCAGGGTCCTCGTAGTCATAACCGCCCATCGAAGGCTGAGGCTGTCCGTGAATATCAATGCCGGGCGTGGTGGCAGTGTAGTAGCCACCGTACTGAGCCATTTGCGGCTGATCGTCCTCGTCGTCGAAAGCGGATCGCGAAGTTGCGGCAGCTGCGGCCGCTGCCGCTGCTGCGGCCACATCGCGGTCGAGTCGTTGTCTCCTCCTCCTCTTCAACATGAAGATAACAAACGCCATGATCCCGGCAGTGCAGACAAGACCGACGGCGACGAAAGTTCCCGCCACAGCGCCAGTGTTCTGGAAAAAGGTTGAGCTACCAGCTCCGCCGGTGCTCGTGTCGGCACCAGCAGATGGGTTGTGAACGATCTGGGTGACGGTGAGGACCTGGCCATTGGAATTGGTGGTGACGACGGCCGTGGTGAGAAGGGCTGGTGCGGTGGTGACAGTGTGACCAGACGCGTCGGTAGTTGTGATCGAGATGGCAGATTTGGCTGTAGAATCCGATGCAGAGATCGAGGTGGCGGATTGCGCCGCCGATGAAACCTGGGTTTGGCTGGATTGGGCGGCTTGAGAAGACGCGGCGGATCTGGGACTAATGAGCATACATTCGGAAAGGGGACACGCTGGGACGACCGGAAAGCGACGACTTACGACGCGGCCTGGCTGCTCGCCTGACTGCTTTGTGCGCTGGATGCGGCACTGGACTGGTCTTGGGTTGAGCTGGCCTGAGCGGATGACTGTACACTGCTCGGAGCCTGGGAGGGAGACGCGGAGTCTGACGGGGATGCCGAGGGCGAGGCGGACGCCGAAGGAGAGGCCGAGGGGGTATCAGACGGAGAGGCGGAGGGTTCGGCCGATGAGGCGGGTGCGGCGGAAGAGGCTGGAGCGACGGAGGGGGCCGGGGCCTGGGATGGAGCGGCGTCGGAGGCGCCGGCTGAAGCTGTTGGGGAGGTGTTCGCGGCGGACGGAGAGGAATCGGCGGCAGACGACATAATGAGAGGGGCGACGAGTCGAGGCGAGGTGCGGCGCCACGGTGGGAGAGTCGAGAAGAACGAGAAGCGAGCGCGTCAGCGTTGGATTCCTGGTTCGATGCTTGCTTGCAGGACGACAAAACGAGGATTGGATAGTGAACAAAGGGAAGGTGGTACGCCGGGGATCAACGAGGCGCCGACGCGGGTCGAGTCCGAATTCCGACGCGGTCAAACGTGAGGAGCCCTTTTGCGGCCACTGATGTTGGGAAGGGATGACGAAAAGGCACTAGATAGCAAGCATGATAGCAGTAGTGGTTGTATGATTCAAAGCGGAGGAATGCCTAGCGCAAGTGGGAGATACGTGGATGTCGAATGGAGGCGCGCAGCTACCAGCCCCCCAGCCTCCCGCAGGTCACCCAGGGATTCCAGTAGCAGACACTACCCTTGCGGGGCCAACAGAGAACAAAGAGGTATAACACCAACCGAGCCGAGGGATTCCTCTCACTCACCGCTCATGCCTGCAGACTAGATTGCACGAGAAAGGATGCGGATGCGGATGCGGGCGACGAGGGCACAAAGAGGCGGTGAGGGATGTTGAAACGAGTGTGATGATTGACCAACGAAAGGGGTCGCGTCGGAATGGATCGAAAGCTGCAGAGGATTGTTTATATCGGAGAGGAGAGTTCGATTCTGGGAGTGGCTTGGGGGTCGGAGTGTCCGGATAACTGTCTGCGTGTCTGCGTGTCTGTAACGAGTGTAGAGGACGAAGAGGCAAGGATGGAGGTGAAGACGAGGATGGTGTTGGGGGGGTAGGTGGTTGGTGTTGAGGAGAATGGGATGGAGGAATTGCTGGGCGGCAGGGCCGCACGGCAGGGCAGCGCAGGAACAAAGGGCAAGGTTGGCGGGTTCGTGTTTGGCTCGGGCCGCCTGATAAAGTTCGTGTCTCAGGGTTTAGGGCGAGGTCTCAGGGACGGTGGCTCAGCCACGGCCGGAGACCAGAGGCTCGGGACGAAGCGGCGATGCCTCGGGGATCATGGCGAGACAGGCACGGGCACCGCCGGGCCCGGCGTTTTGACATCCGTCTGCTTGTGGCACTTTTGGCTCTGCTGGCGAGGTGACGTTTGGTTCTCGGCAGGTGGCTAATGGGCTTGGCCTCCTCCACTCGAGTGCTCCAGTCAAAGACCTTCATCACATTCCTCATCCTCTCGTCGTAGATCTTCAATTCCAAAACACCTCTCAACATGTCCGCCTCATCCTCGTCCCCTGTCGCTTCATCTCCCGTAGAGCCCATCAAACAGGCTGCCACACACAAAGTCCACGAGCTCGCCGAGGAGAACGGTGAGGACACGCAGCAGCAGTTCGGTGGAAATGTCCGAGGCCTTTGCTGACGCCACTTCTCAGTCGACTCTACCGACTCGAGTGTCCGATACGGCAAGTTTACACCCCGCTCGAGCGTATCATCTCCTTACTGATCTCCTCCAGCTGCGTATCTTCGACGGATACGAGACATTGCCCGAGCCGGCTCGAGATACACCGCCTACAGTGAGCTCCAACATCTCGTGGCCAAGAGCCTCTCGCTTACCCCTCAGCCAGCGATGTCGGCGAAGCCTTCAGGCCAGTCGTACCACCCATGGTGGTGACCGCCGCTTACGGTATCTCCTGGGCGTACCTCATCGGCGACGTCTCCTTCACGACCTACAAGTCTTCTCAGCTCGGGCCGAGCCCCCTCGAAGCCGCGCACATGACCGAGCCAACCCGACTGGCCATGGTCGCAGTCAAGCGTTCGGTGTTCCAGGGCGTGGCGTCCATGGCTCTCCCAGCGTTTACTATCCACACGGCTGTCAGGTACGCGGGCAAGGCGGTGCGCAACTCGACCAACGTGACGCTCAAGCGGTGGGGTCCAACCGCAGTCGGTATCAGCATCGTCCCGGCGCTTCCGTACCTGTTTGACGAGCCGGTAAGTGGCACGCGAGCTCCCAAGACTTGCACAAGCTTTCGAGGACCGCACAGCGCTGACTCGTACAGGTGGAAAAGGTGGTTGACATCGCCTTTGAGAAGATCGAGGAGAACTTCTTCCACAGGCCCGATGGGGGTCATGCGCCTGAGCCTAAGAAAGAGCTCTAGACGAAGAGACCACGTAGACGGATCACCAGGTCGGCGCATGTTCAAGTAGGCCAGAGAGGGTTGCGCGAAGTGCTTGCCTTCCGGGAGGAGCACTACGAGCAGGTGGCGGGCAGAACTCTCAGGAACTCGCAGATAGATTGCGTCCCGCAAGCGGCACGAGGGTCTGTGCTGCTAATGTAGACCAACTGCATATAGAAATGTATGAGATACAGTAGACGGTAAGAAATCTACCGCCCGTTTCCAAGACCCCTGCCATGGCAGTACGCGAAACGCGCAATGATACAGTATGCTTTTCACTCTGCACGCTCCAGCCGCACGACTCTGTGGTTTCGCTCCTTGCCTCCTAGGGCGGCATAGACCTCCTCCCCCTCCCAAGCGATCGGCATCATCTTGGCCTGACCAAAAATGGTCGCCTCCTGGTTCAGCATTGCGAAGGTCCCTCTGCCGTTCGACACGGCGCGTTGCGTGCAGATCTCCCCCGAGGGATTAGTCGACACGAGGGTGAAACCCGCGTCGTCCCGCTTGGAGCTGTCTGGCACAGCCAGCACCGAGGAGGGTATCTCCGGCCAGACCGTGTCGACGATCGGAGGCGTCGCGATGGGCAGGCGAAGCGGAGACTGGACCATTAGCAAGGCCCCAACTTTCGCGACCCACAGGATAGATCAGTGTCTCGCTTCCTCTGGTGAACAGGTACATCTCCGTGTCGTGCACCCTGAACGGCTGCATGTCCCCCCACTCGCCACCGCCTCTACCCCGGCCACGCCCCGACGGAGGCTGGAAATCCACCACTGCCGAGTTGTCCGACCTGATCACACACGCCCGACTCCCGAAACTGACGTAAATCCCGAGAATGCCTGGCTCGGGCCAAGGTCTGTCCTTGTCCAGTGCGTCGCGGCTCTCCCGACGGGAAAAAGGAACGATCGCGTTTCTTGCGAGTTCAATGAGACCGATGCGGGCAGGTCCCATCGGGAGGTAGAAGATCTTGCACGCCCGAAAGGAGAACCCCGAAGCTGACGACTGCCCAATGTGGAGCAGAACGTGCGAGGGCGTGGCAATTGCGACGTAGATCTCCGGTTCGTGAGTGCGGGTGGCGACGGAGATGATATCGGCCGGCTTGGTCGAGGTACTCGTTGGGAGAGACACAAAGGCCGATGACCAGTCTTTGGCCATGCGCAGCTCTTCTTCCGAGATGGGTCGACCTGGAGTGGTCCCCGCAGCGATGGATCGTGCACCTGCACCGTTCACCGGCGCCTTCTCTTTGCCCTTTCCCTTGCTCGTCTTCTTCGGCGGAGGAGTGAGATCGAGACCTTCCCAGTTCTCTCCCAAAGTCACAGCCCATCGACCGAGACTGGCCAGGCTGCCCAACTTCCAGACCCTCGCTTCGACCTCGCCGCCCTTGCTCTTTGGCTTTCCGGGGTTGTTGGGATCCTCTACGCCTCCGCACAGCACCAGTGCGGACCCTTTCGGCGTTCTGCCCTCCTCTGCGGTGATTCGAAGCACCCGAATGTCCCACACTGGCAGTCCTGTCCAGACATTGCGGACAGTGGTTCCTCGGTTTGTCGAGAGGACCTTGAGACCAGTCGTCGTGCCGAAGAGGATCAGAGTGCCCGCCATGAGAGGCAGGGCACAGGTGATGCGGTCATTCGAATGAGGGATGAACCGGGAGCCAAAGTCCTCTCGCGCAAACCCAGTCTGTGCGAGGCGCTCCACCTGGGGTTTCTCAGGGATCGGTCGGGCTGCGGTGCTCTCGGTGCCGCTGCCGGTGATCGAGGGTGTTGGAAAGGGGATCGAGCCGGGCGCAGGAGGTGGTGGCGATGCTCGTCTTTGTGATGGAGGGGCAGAAGTGATGACCGCGACGTAGGAAGGCGGGGCGATTGGCTCAGCCACCTGTGATCAGACCACTCCTTGACAAGGCGCTCACCACTTCTCTCGACGATCTGGACGAGACGTGTCTACGTCTGACCTCTGCGCGCGCTTCCCTTTTTTCATCTGCCGTTTTCAGCCCGGTCCGCAATTCCCAGTGGTGATGATAGGACTGCTCACCTCGTATGCTGAGATCCCCAATCTGAGTGGCCGTCTCCTCATCGTCGTCTCTCGGCACGCTGCTGACGATGCTCTCCTCGTAGGCCGGCGGACCCTCGACGTCTACGTCCTCAAAGATGAACGGGTCGCCAGTAGGCAGTCTGGCGACTTCGAGCGGGGTTTCGCTCTCTGGTCTGCCCATCTCGCTCGTGAGGTCGTGATGCTGGTCGTGATGCTGGTCGTCAGAGGGGAACGGGGGATCTGGAACGAGGAGTAAGCTACCAGGACTGATGGGCTCGGAGCGACGATGTTGGGATGTTAGGAATGGCGGAGACTGCGGTGATGGCGGCGGTAGAGGCGGTGGGAGGGTGAACGGGGAGGGGTGTAGGAGGATGCGGCCTGAGCGGGTGCGGTGCATAGCATTTGACGAGGTGAGCAGGGGGACGTCGGAACAAGAGGGGTGAAGCAAGGGGAATCAAAGGCAAGCAAAGCACACATACCGTGGCTGGATGGTACACAGTCGGCAGCCGAGGTCAAGAGGTCGGTGCGGGATAGACGTCAGAAGGCGCGTGAGTGAGAGTGATGATGGTGATGGTGATGGCCAAGTGTTCAGTGTCATTGACAAAGGAGTGCAGAGTGAGTCCAATCCAATCCAATGCAATCCATTCCGGGCTCGTTGCTGTGAGCGGGGCGGACCTTCTCGTCGGTCCCGTGGGCAAACAAAGTCGCCAGTCTCTGATACAATCCACACGAGACACGACACGAGACATGGCCGGAGAGGCGGTGTGGAGGCGCAAGATTGCTTCCGGATGGTATGGGACGTTCACTGCCTCGATCTCTGCAACAGAGTCGGAGAGATAACGCAGCACAGGGCATCCAATCCCCTCGGCCACTGTGATGGTCTCCAGTAGTCGGTGCTGACCCTGACGAGCTGCATACGAGCATGGTATGTCCTAGAGCGATATCAATGGGAGAGTCCTCCAAGGGCCACACTGATCGGCTGCTACAGTTGCTGAATAGGCGCTTGAAGCTCGTGATGCCAGCGGTCCCATCTGCAAGGACCAACGGGCACGCGAGTCAGTCAGCCACGTCGTGCATAGCTAACAGAGCAACGACCCCCCGGTGATGCATGCACGGCAGAATTTTCTTGGAGGGTAACGGATTCGCTTTCCGACACTCACGGTATGGTGATCTGATCAGATCCGCCACGCCACGCCACGTCCCCGCGCCGTGCAGCCTTTGTTTCGGCCGCGTGATCCGTCGTCCCATCTTTTTGTGAACCCACAACACAACATATCATCCGTCTTCAGCTTGACTTTTCTTGTTTCCTTTTTTGCTTCTCGCCTAAATAACGGGTATCTCTTTATCAGAGGAGGTACCCACGGCTGTAGACCCGACGCCCTTGTGCATCTTCTCGCTCACGAGGTCAGCTCGCCTCGATCGGCTCGCTGCTAGCCCCACCCCATTCCCCACCATGCCGTCCCCAGTCGACCTCACCATCCTGCTTCTCACCATCCTCCTGCCCCTCGCATGGTGGTTCCGAAACTCCCTCCCCATCATCGGCGGCAAGCCTCGCGCCGCGCTCACCACCAATGGCTCGGCCTCGCGCAAGGTGGACGAGGGTGACCCCAGAGACTTTGTCGGGAAGATGGAACGAGCTGTGAGTGTGGTTGCCATTACATGGTGTACTGGATCCATCGCACCATTTGCCTTGCTCATAGTCCCAGAACAAACGCTGCGCCATGTTCTACGGCTCCCAGACTGGTACAGCTGAGGAATATGCCCTTCGTCTCGCCAAAGAGGCTAAATCGCGCTTTGGGCTCTCGTCTCTCGTGTGCGATCCCGAAGAATACGAGTTCAACAATCTCGACCAGGTCCCCGAGGACAAGGCGGTCTTCTTTGTGGTAGCCACTTACGGCGAGGGTGAGCCTACGGACAATGCCCAGCCGCTTCTGGAATTCCTGATGGACGACGGCGTTGAGTTCTCCCAAGGCGGGAACAGGCTCGAGAACCTCAACTACGTCGTCTTTGGTCTCGGTAACAAGACTTACACCTACTACAACGAGATCGCGCGCAAGATTGACAAGCGTCTCGAAGAGCTCGGAGCGAGGCGGATCGGGGAGCGCGGGGAAGGTGACGACGACAAGTCGATGGAGGAGGATTACCTCAGTTGGAAGGACGACATGTGGGAGGCTTTCGCGGCTCGGTTGGGCGTGGAGGAAGGAGGCGCGGGCGATGTCGCAGACTTTGTCGTCACCGAGGTGGCCGCTCACCCGGCTGACAAGGTGTATCATGGCGAGCTCTCCCCCCGTGCCCTCCTCGCATCCGCCTCTGGAACCACCACCCCCGTCGGATCGTACGATGCCAAGAACCCCTACCCGGCCCCCGTCCTTGCCTCCAAGGAGCTGTTCTCGGTCGGCGGCGACCGAAACTGCGTCCACATCGAGTTTGACATTACCGGCTCAGGGATGACGTACCAGCACGGCGATCACGTCGGGATCTGGCCTTCCAACCCGGATGTCGAAGTTGACCGTATGCTTTCCGTCCTCGGCCTCGACGGGGACGATCGTCGACACGCCATCGTCTCGATCGAGTCACTCGATCCTGCACTCGCAAAGGTCCCTTTCCCAACGCCCGCGACTTACGAGGCAATCTTCCGCCACTACCTCGACATCTCGGCTATCGCCTCTCGTCAGACCATCGCTCTCCTCGCTCGCTTCGCGCCCAGTGAGGAAGCCCGCGAGAAGCTCACCCGCTGGGGAACGAACCGTGAAGTGTATGCCGCCGAGGTCGACGGTCCCGCTCTCAAGCTCGCCGAAGTGCTCCAGGCTGCCGTTGGTGACTCGTTGCACCCTCCTTTCAGCTCCACTGTCTGGCCCATACCGTTCGACCGTATCGTGTCGAGCGTGCCCCGTCTTCAGCCACGATACTACTCCATCTCGTCTTCGGCCAAGTTGCACCCTTCCGCTATCCACGTCACCGCCGTTGTCCTCAAGTACCAGTCGGCGGCCTCCCCTGCGCACAAGCACGAGCCCCGCTGGGTCTTTGGCCTCAGTACCAACTTCATCCTCAACGTCAAGAACGCCTCTTCTGGCGCCAACACGCCTGTCGAGGGTCAGGTTGGATCGTCGCCTCTCGGCTCTCCGGAGACCGTCACGATGAGCAAGGTGCCGAGCTACCGGTTGGCCGGGCCCCGAGGACACTACGTCAAGCAGAACGTCTACAAGGTTCCCATCCATGTTCGACGGTCTACCTTCCGTCTTCCGACTTCGCCAAAGGTCCCCGTCATCATGATCGGTCCTGGCACTGTGGGTTGCTCGTTCTCGTTTCTTTGTTCCCGCCTTGCACTCCGCTGACATTCGCAGGGTGTCGCTCCATTCCGCGGTTTCGTGCAGGAGCGAGTCGCTCTCGCGCGCAAGGCGATCGAAAAGAACGGTGCCGATGCGCTCAAGGACTGGGCGCCAATGTACCTCTTTTACGGGTGTCGCAAGGCGGACGAGGACTTCCTCTACCGGGACGAATGGCCCAAGTACGAGTCCGAGCTGGGCGGCAAGTTCAACATGTCTGTGGCGTTCTCGCGCGAGTCGCGCAAAGCCGACGGCAGTGAGTAGCGTGGTCCGAGATCGGGCGCTCGCTCGAGTCCGAGTCCCGGACATAGCTGACGCCGAGGATCAGGCAAGGTCTACGTGCAGGATCTGGTGTGGGATATGCGCGCGGAATTGGCTCCCTTGATCCTCGAGAAGCGGGCGTACATCTACATCTGCGGCGACGCCAAGAACATGTCAAAAGCGGTCGAGGATAGATTGATGAAGATGCTGGCCGAGGCCAAGGGTGGCTCGCCAGAAGTGGAGGGCGCAAAGGAGCTCAAGTTGCTCAAGGACCGCAACGTGAGTGTGCCAGCTGTAGCAGATGGATTGGGCAGTCTACTGATGTCTTGACAGCGCTTGATGACCGATGTGTGGAGCTAGACTGGAGGAGACGGAGTTCAGGATGCCCTCGATTCGAGTATGGCGCTATAGATGCGGTTATCTTGTCCCACCCAACATGCATAGCAACGTGTTCATATTGACACACTTTGGCGACGACAGCCGTCCAAGTGAGGAATGACTTGGTCGTTTAATGTCGAGTGTATGTATGGCCTGTATGCGATCACCGATTCTCTTTCCACTTGCCTATAGCGGCCACCGGCAAGGTCCAAGGTTGTGGCCGTTTCTATGGGAGGAGGGAAGAGCAACGCGCCGAGATTCTGACGACGCAAATTCAGCAAGTCGAGATCGATTCGATTCGACTCGACTCGGCTTGGTGCCTCCACCTCCACTCGAGACGTCCAAATGGCGACTCGACACTGCTTTTGAAGCGGTGTCCGTCAGTTCAATCTGCTTCATACTTTATACATCACTTCAAAGACAGCTCCGCAATGCGCGCATACAAGGTCGTCGATGCCTTCTCCTCTCGCCCCTTCAAGGGCAATCCGGTGGCCGTCATCCTCGAGGCGGAAGGGCTGAGCGACTCGGACATGCAGTCGATCGCCCGATGGACCAACCTCTCCGAGACGACGTTCCTCCTGCCCGCGAAGGATCCAGCGGCAACATACCGCCTGCGCATATTCACGCCTCGATCCGAGCTACCGTTCGCGGGGCATCCGACTCTGGGAAGTGCCCACGCGGTGCTCGAAGCTGGACTCCACGCCCCTCGCGATGGTGTGCTGGTGCAGGAATGCGCGCAGGGTCTGGTGCGCATCACCGTCCAAGAACAAAGAGGGGTCCGGCACCTCGTCCTAGATCTGCCGACTGCGAAGGTGACCCCGCTGAACCCCAAGGATGTGGACGAGCTGGAAGCGATTATCGGTGCTTCGGTGAATCGCGACGCCTCGCCAGCGATCATCGATGTCGGACCGAGGTGGATCGTGGCCCAGCTCCCTAGTGCCGATGCGCTCCTTGACTTGGAGCCAGATTTCGCCCGCTCCGCTCGGTTTGAGAAACGACTCGCCGCAGTTGGCCTATCACTTTTCGGCGCGCATGCGCGTGATGCCACGACTCGCGGAGACGCCGATGCGTCCGAGACCGCAGCCATCGAGGTGCGCTCGTTCGCGCCGTCCGACGGGGTGGAGGAGGACCCGGTCTGCGGAAGCGGGAACGGGTGCGTCGCGGTGTTTCGCAGTATCCACGGGATGTTGTCTGCGGGAGGAGACACCTATCTCGCCACGCAGGGGCGAAAAGTCGGTCGAGATGGACGGATCAGCGTGGGCGTGGACGCAGATGGGAAGGTGACGATTGGTGGGGCTTGCGTCACTTGTGTAGACGGCAAGCTGTTCGATCAATAGAGGGGTTAGGGATAGACGTTGCTCGATGACAAGGGAGGACTGGCTGGTAGCGGGTCGGACCGAGCGGTCCCGCTGTAAAAGCAGCATGTAGGCCGATAGATGAAGAGATGCATACATACCGTACCGGGCCAGCCACAGCAGAGGGGATACACATAGTTGTGAACACGGCGCTGCGAGCTGGGCTAGAGCTCTCCCTTGCGAAAGAGGAGTGGATGGCTTTGGAGCAACAACGCCATGATGTTACCCAGCACGCAAGAAACTCCTTCCCCCCCAACTCGGTCTGACTGTCTCCATCGTGCACCGTCGTCAATGGACGCTTTATGAGCCATATCGCTGTCACCAACAAACACAGTATCCTATGTACATGCTTCACCCGGACCGCGAGGATCCCTTGCCGTTCGTCAGATGTCAGAGTACCCGCCGAGGAACTGGACGTTCACGCCCATCAAAGTGGCAAGGTCTCCCATCTTGGGGCAGGTGGGCTCGGTGATGCCTTCCTCACCGAGCAAATCGGTCTCATACTGTGTGAGAGGAGGATCGGGGTGGCTTTCTTGTCTGAACGCCAGACCCATGATGTAGCCGCTCTCGATCAAGTAGGACAGCGAGCTGGCGATATCTTGAACCCTGCGAGTCGATCAGATGGTGCCAGCAATGCTTACACGCGCGACATTCGACATTCGTTTGGGGACTCGGCCGAGGGGGAGCCTCGTAACTTACGATTTCCCAGGCACATCTGCACTCGTGGCGAGCTGAAACTCGATGCTCGAAGGCGACTTCCACTCGTGCACCGCTAAAGTCAGCGCGGCGGCATCGGACGCGCTCAATCCCTCTTGGACGTTCTCGAGGCAGAGAGCAATCGAGTCGGTGTACCTGCCACAGTCAGCCCGGCTACATATTCTCGTACAGTATTCGGACGACGAGGTATCGTCATCAGACCGGTGGCAAGACCTACAGGTTGACGGTATGAGCGTCCAGCGGCACGCCATCCCAGAATGAGCCTCCCGCCCTGTGCCCGGCAAGTTCAATGGCAGAGAGAGCCCTCAGCGTGGCTTCATTTCGTTCGACCTGACTCCTGATAATGTCGCATTGGGTCTTGAGGAGGTTCCCCTGGACCTGAAGGAAAGTAGCCCTAGCAACTTCGCTGGACAAATCCATACTGCGGCTGAGTGTTTGAGTTGCATAGTCGATGAAACGGGCTGGGCGGCGAACAACGTTCCGAGTCTCCTCCGAGGCGCTCGCTGCTCTGGTAAGGGAGTTGGCAGCGATCGAAGCTAGTCGGTAGCATGTCTGCAACTCTGCAAAGCGACGGTCGAGGTCGAGAGTGTCCTCCGTCCCGGACGCGCCGTTTGCATCGGGTGAGGCGTGGCGGTCGTCGAGACTGGGCTCTGTGTCAACAGAAGGCTCGCGTCTGGTTTCAGGCATGTCTGCAAACGTTGATGTAGATGTGTTAAGAGGTGTCTTCGGAGATCTCCTGAATGGTCAGAACGTAGTGATGAGCGAGAGTACAGAGCGCGGATGGACGTACCCGTACAGTAATAAGGTGGCAAGACTGCTTCGTCGCTTGTGGGCGGACTTCTGACTAATTTCTGACAAAGGATGGTCGCAGGCACTCCAATCACAAGCTTCGCGCCTGACTGACTGACCCGATCAATCTCCTTGGTCTCCCGTCTCTCCCCTTCCAGTGCTGCCGCTCGCCAGAGAACGACTGGACAAACGCCAAATGGAAGAGCCGTCCAGAGTGGAAAGGCCACATTGCCCGACCGCCACAAAGAAAAGCCAGCAGCCGCGCCGTTCCTGTCGATCGAGAGCAGCTGCTTCTTGCGTCATCGCCATTATCTCGACCTCGGCGATCGTGTACATCGTGCCAACGGGAGCCAAACAAACGGCGTCTCGTACAAGCATAACAAGGGAGCAGGGAGCAGGGGCGGGCATCACACTACAGCCTCGGAGCACAGCTCGGGCAGCGGGCTTGGCATCCCGCAGTGACCGACAGGACCGTCGTCGTCGTCGTTGTCGTCGGCAACGCCGGGCCTACATATATCCCTGTTGAAAACGACTCGGGACTGTTGCCGCCCAACGAACTCGAAAGTCACTCTTGCCTTTGGTCTAGGCTCATTGGGAGCATCCCTTGGATCGCACCATGGCACCCCCGTACACCATAATCGACCCGTACAACCTCACCATTACCTTGCTCATCACCATCGCATGGCAGATCACCGGCTTCGCCATCGCCTGGACGCTGCAGTTTGACAAGATCACAGAGTGGGTCTGCCCCCCAACATGTCCCTCTGTGATTTGTGGTCTCGCTGACGTCCATCCGCAGCTTCACCGTGAGTAGATGCAAGTCGCTATGCGGTATGATCAATGACTCTCGGGCCAGGGCGGTTCAAACTTCTTTATCCTCGCCCTCATCACCCTGACGACGGGCAGCAGTGAGTGTTGCGTACCGCCGACATACCCCGAGTCGAACCATGAGCTGACCGGACGCAGCATATCATGATCGGTAGGTCCTGTCGGCCGGTAGGCGCGATAGGCGACCCCAGACTGACCCGACTCTTCTTCGCTCGCCCACAGGAGTATCGTGTGCGTAAGACCCTTACCTAACACGACGTTCCGAGCTCATAGCACAGCGCCTCCGTCTGCATCATGGTCTGGGCGGCCCGACTTGCGGGCTTCCTCCTCTTCCGAGTACTCAAGACGGGCAGTGCGTCACCGCCCCTTGTTCGCCGATTGTCCCGCGACGTCTCCCCGCTGAGCATGACACAGGCGACACGAGATTCGACGAGATGCGATCTCATTTCTGGCAATTCGCCGGGTTCTGGGTCGGCCAGATCCTCTGGGTGTGGGTGGTGTGTGAGTGTTTTCTCTCAGCTTGGACGCGGCGCGGCGCGGCGTATCAATCACGGCTGACGGCCACAGCTTTACCCACGGTCATCCTCAACTCTCCCGCGGTGAACGCTAGCAACACCGGGCGCGTCTACCCACCGTTCGGCTCGAACGCGCTTGACATCGTCGGACTGGTGATCTTTGCTATTGGCTTTTTCTGGGAGACTCTCGCGGACATTCAGAAGGCGCGTACCGCCTCCGGTTCCCTGTCCACCTCGTAGTAGTGCGGACACGCACCAGGCTCGGGCTTGACGGACGTACGACGACCGCTGACCCGATACAGTACAGGTTCAAGTCGAGCAAACCCCCGAAAGGTCAGCCGTGCACCAAGGGGCTCTGGTACCTGTCCCGGTGAGTCGGTCTCAATGATTATTTACAGCGAGTCCAGTCGCTAAGTTTGTACTCAGTCATCCGCCGTACTTTGGCGAGATCATCCTTCATTGGGGTATCTGGTTGCTGTGCCGTACGTCGTGGATCTCCCGGAGGGAAACTCGATGCTGATGCTCATCCAGTCGCGCCGACCGCTGATAAGGCGATATCGTCCAGCGCCCAGCGCGCACAATGGGCCTCCATCACCGCTCCGCTCTTCACCATGGTTCTGTGTGTCCTCACCGCCGACTCAACTCGTAACCCGCATTCCTCTTTGCTGACTCCGCTCCAGGCTGCTATTCCTGTCCGGCCTTCCTCCCGCGGAGAAACCCACTGCGAAGAAATACTTCCTCATGTCCCATCCGCCGGACCGCGTCGCCGCATCCTTCACCCCAGACACTCTCGTGCCGGAGAACGACGTCTGGGCAAATTACAAGCGATACCTCTCTCGCACGTCCATCCTCATCCCGATACCGCCCCCGCTGTACCGTCCCTTGCCCGAATGGATCAAGCGGACGATTCTCCTCGACCTCCCAATGTACCGCTTCGACGAGGAGAAGGACGGGAGGAAAGCTGTGGAGGAGGCAAAGAGACAAGATGCATAGTGAAGAGGTGTAAAGGAAGATCCATGCGATGCAATATGTTAGAGCTGCGATGACCGCATACCGACAGCAAGTCAAGAGAGAACTTCGCTCCGTTGCTACGTCACCACACCACTACGCCGCGACTCGACGGTGGCGGGGTACAAGAGCCCACAACGCGACATCGGCGACCAGGAAGGCAATGATGAGAGGCTGCAAGATCCACACGCCATATCTGTCCGAGATAGCGCCGGTGATGCTGATGTCGTCAGGAGAAGCCTCTCGAGCAGATCCACAACAGATCCAACCGCACACAATCAGCTCGAACACAATCCACTCACAATGGCATCATGGCACTTCCTGCTTGACCGAGACTTGCTATCCAACCGATCGAGCCCGCCTGAAGCTCTCCAGGGATGATCTCAGTCACGACCATCATGACGATGGGGTACATGGGGCCGAGGAAGAAACCGATGAACGCGAACGCGACGGCGTTCCCTGGGATGGAATGTGTAAACCAGACCACAAACTCGAGTGCGAATGCGATGGCCGAGCTGCGAGTGTTAGACGAGTCGACAGCGCAGAAAATACGCAAGCAGATAAGACTGACTAGACGTAGATGGCGTTGTGCTGGCCCAGGAGCTTGGTCACCGGAATGAGAACGACTCGGCCAAGAGTCAGTCCTGGCAGTCCATCAGCAGTGACTAGCCAACGTGAGCGCTCTTTCGACCCACCAGCAAAGTATCCGGTGGTCACGTATCCAGAATTGCTGTCTCCCCCTCTCTCATCGACAATGAACGAGG
Source organism: Saitozyma sp. JCM 24511 (assembly GCA_001600855.1). Taxonomy (NCBI): domain Eukaryota; kingdom Fungi; phylum Basidiomycota; class Tremellomycetes; order Tremellales; family Trimorphomycetaceae; genus Saitozyma; species Saitozyma sp. JCM 24511. The sequence continues at coordinate 1,004,208 of BCLC01000013.1, read as the reverse complement.
TCTGCACCGTCAATCTCCGAGCTGGCCCTCAATCTCCGATCAGGCTCTGTTCAAGCTCTGACCAGTCCACACCACACTCACCACCCAACCACCGATCGTCACTTCAACTCCGACCTGAGCGTCTGTCAGTACATACGAGGCAGTAGATGGTCAGCCACTCACGTAGATCATGATGTAGAACGCCATGAAGTGGATCGCCGGCGTCCTCATGATCCTCTTCATCTTGTTTCCGCTGCCTTCCAGCTTCTCCCTCGCTTCGTCTGGCAGACGTTGCTGCTGCTGATGCTGCCGCCTAGGCTCTTTTTCCACTGGCGTGACTACGCCGCTTTCCACCCCGACCAACGTGCCAGTCGCAGTCATTGGGACTCCACCTTGGCCCTCCGCGGACGTCTCTCCATCAGGAAGCCGTTTGCCGACCACTTGATCCTCGGTACGCCCGCGGAAGACACCGGCGAGTACCAAAGCGGTGAGAATGGCCAGGGCGAGCGACACGGCGAAGTAGTAGTACACGTGGGTGGGCTCGTGTTGGACGAATGCCGTCGAGACGAATGGAGACACCGTCGCCCCGAGACCGTATACGGCGTGCATCAGGAACATCTTGGTCGAAGCGTCGGGGAGGCGCGAAGTGAGCGAGTTGACTTGGGCGTCCTGGCAAGACACATCAGCACATCAGCGCATCAGCTCCGAGCAGGGTAAGATGTGGGCTGTGAAAGCGAGGTCCAGCTCGAGCTAGCTCACCTGGAGACCGAGTCCGAAGCCGACAAAGAGGTATGAGCAGACGAAGAGTGGGTACGGTCCTCCCCAGCACATCAGGACGTAGCCGAACCCTTGGCTGAGAGCGCCAATGGTGGCCGTCTGCGGCTGTGAGCGAAAGCTCATGCGCAACGATGGGTCACGTACGATCCCGAAACCCAGGCGGTCCATGATGTGGACATTGGTGATGCCGGCTGAAAGGAAGCCGACGAAGTTGGCGAGCCAAATGATGGCGACTGGGCCCCGTCAGACCAGAGCTGGAGAAGCGGAAAGAGGTCGGAACGTACTTATGAGATAGTCCACCTGGGCAAGGTCAACCACGTAGCTCTGGCGATTGTGACTGGACTCGCAGACCCACATGATAATAGTCCTGTAATGATGGGAGTAGAGGACCTTGACTCGCATCGTTCCACCCGGCCAAGAACATCACGAGAAAGAGACCAAACCTGCGTCGCGTCTCAGCGACTAGATCTCGAGGTGTCGATTGGACATCGCGGACATCTCGCTACTCACAACATGCAGTAGTACAGATTCTTCCCTGGTAATGGTCGTTCCTTCCGCAGGAACGCAAATGCCAGATGACTCTCCTCCCCCTCATGATGTGACCTTTCCTGGGAAGCAATCATGGAGAGACCCGTCGCGATGGTTGGCTCGATGGGCTCGGTGCCCGAGGTCGTGCGATGTATCGTTGGGGGCAGGTGGGGCTGATGGGTGGATTGGGTGGAGTGGGGGGTTGTGGGTCGGGAGGTCTTCTCAGACGTAAAAGCGAGGTCGGGGGGATTAGTCGAGGACGCCATGGCGGCGAGGACGGGCGGTTGCTGGATTATACGGGAGGTACAGTGGCGATGGTCGAGATCCGGCCCTCGAGAGCTAGATTGCGAACTGTGCGAGTATATGTGTCTCTCGGCAGACCCAGTGTCCCGGGATGACTTCGCCAGGCGCAGCGCAGCAGGGCACTGCGGTCTCACTCGGAGGAAGGTGTCGTTACTGAAGTGTTGGTCAGCACATAGGGGTCGTACTTGGGCTGTGCTTGCTCACCTTAACTGATCGTATCCCTAACCCTGCGAACGAATTGCAGACGGTGATGTTGGAAGGAAAGAAGTTTGCAAGTGGTTTCCCGTACTTTGTCCTTTCGTTCCGATCGGCTGTCAGCTGTGCGGGTTACGTTGCGGACACGTTGCGGCGTCTCTACTTTGCCAGGCTGCCAGTGTGAGTAACAGCAGTCAAAGTCCCCGGGGTCGATGACACGGGTCGAGCTCTGTGTCAGTCATGTTATGCGTGTTGGGCGCCGGAACCACGGAAAATAAGTCGGCATCGGGTTGGGCCGTGTCGGCTTGGCGCGCGGCTGGAACAACTTCGGCACAACTCATGACTCGCTCGGTCTTCCACGTCACGCCGCGGCGCCGGACCGGGCACCGGCGCAAAGCGCGGCATACATACGAGCTGGTGGCAGAGTGGCCGAATGGATATAGATGGTGAGCGATTGATCACCACCCTCTCACAGTCGCCGTCACCATCACATGGCGTTCCCGTTCCTGACCCACACACCCAGTGCGTCGATGTCGACGCGACATGAGAGGAGGCCAGTCAAGTCACCACTGACCGCGTTGGCATGCATGCGACAGACCGCCAGTCAGTCGCAGCGATGCAGTCCTTGCTGACTCGGTTGCGTCTGACTGGTACTGACTGGCTGACAAGCGTATCGACCACACAGTGGCACTGACTCTCGCCGAGTGCGCTCGGGCGTCGCGCCAATCCCAAAGGACGGTTGAGCGTTGACGGTTGACGTGTGTGTCGGGTCGGGGGTCGGGGGGGTCCTTTGGAAACACACTCCTCACACACACACACGCACCCACTTCGTTTTCTCTCATTTCAGTCTCGTCTCACCTCCGCATTCATGTAGCGCACTCCACCCTCACCTCTCTCAGTCTCAAATGTTCCCTCACCCAGCTCCATCTCGCAATCACAACCGACACATCTGCTCTGTACCTCTTCCTCCGGCGTGGCCCCGTCCCCACCCGCACGATGAAGCCACCATCACCACCCTCCGCTCCCTTCTCCCCGCCCCGTACCCCTCTCGACCCACCGACCATCTCTACCTCTCTGCTCGTCTCTGACCTCTCCGATCCCTCGCACACCTACACCTCGCCCACCTTCCACTGGGAGTCGGACTGCTTTGAGCTGCCCCCGGAGATGCGAATAACCTGGGACGCTCCCTGCGAGTCTGTCAAGCTCACGATGGACGAGGCGAGCGCCATCGGGTATGAGGTGCTTCCCCTGCCTCCCACGCAGGATAGGGAGAGGGACATCGAGCTCGAAGGCGCGCTCGAGCGACTGGGGATGGGAAACCAGAGCTGTACGGAGGAGAAGCCGCCCCAGGTATGGGAATGTGACGCAGACGAGATTGAGCGCTCGGCTGATCCTGTCTCAGGAGCATCTCGCGACGCCTGGCCGCGTGCGCAGAGTTCCCAGTGTCCGCTCACTCTGCACATCGCCACTGCTTACACACCATACCTCATGTCGAAGAGACAAGTCTGCGACGACGGTGGGTACCTCGTCGACACACGAGACACACGGGGACGCCTTGCCCGAGCACGAGGGTCTCCCGGTCCGCTTCGATTCGTGGATCCATTCAGATCGGGACCATGCCTGTCCTTCCAAGCCTCCCCACGAGCCATCCCAAGCCGAAGCGTCCGCTCTCAAACCGAAGGCTGAGGACTCCCGTCCAGGGTCCTACGACGACCGCGGCAGGTTCGCAACACCCGAGCTCATCCCAGACCTCGCAGAAACCGATTCGGCAGGGACAGATCTCAGCTTACCCCCTCAAACTCCACCTCCCCACTGCGCCGTCGATACTATCACAATCAACGACAAGGTCGTCACATTGTCCGGCGATTCGGTCGCTATTCAATCGATCAAGACTTTGCTCAAAACTCACTTATCGACGCCTCAGCGGGACCCTGGTGACGATTCGACTCCGCTTCCGAGAACAGACCTTCGTGATCCAGAGACACCCTGCGATGGCCTCCAACTCCTCCGAGGGTATGTCTCAAGCCCAGCTCCAGCGTCTCTGATCGTCACCCCGGACGAGGACGAGGGGGTTGAAAAGACTGCCCCGCTCGAATGCGAATACGATTCGATAGGCTCAAACAGGAGCCCAAGCAAAGGCGACACGATGATATTCCACACGAGCGACAAACACGCATTGGACGAGCATCGTGCCACACCTGACACAAACGAAATGACCAAACAGCATGCCGGACAGTCGCAACAAGCAGATGGTGAACGCCCGCCAAGCCCCCCGACCGTCACGGTGCGGCGGCCCTCGTCGACTCCCGAAATTCCGGACGTGCCGTATCAGTCATCACTGCGGCCACAAACACCGCAACGACCCAGATCCCATCTTCTACCGCATGCTCCATCGTCACCTTGGAGCAGTACCTCCAGCCAGCGCTTTCGTTTCCACGAGGAGCAATACGAGTTTCAGCATCTCGCCGCTGGAATGCCGGAGCAGATGACGATCATGGGCGCAGGTCTGCCTGTCAAGGAGGAAGCAACGCAGCTCTCCATTAGCGATGCAGCCGGGAGATCGAGGTCGAGGCTCGACATACTCGCTTCCGAGGCGGCCAAGAAGGTGGGGGCAGTCAGCGAAGACAAGCACAGTCATTCGCAGTTTCCCCCCAAGCACGAGGTCCTAAATCCCACAACACTCCCACACGACGATCTTTTCACAAAGGACGACAAGCGTTCAGTGTTGAAGACGGCACTACTCATGTGAGCACAATGATTTAGACCGACGGCCCCCTGTTGCTGACCGGTACTGTAGGGACCTATCCCCCAAATTGGCCATATCCATGCAGGATCTCATCAGCGGACAAAATAACCGCCAGAGTCAATGTCGTCTTCAGGATTGGCTCCCTGTTGGCATGGATCCGCTTGGAAGCGACTCGATGGACGGCTCATCCGACAGCGAAGGCGATACTCCTGTCAAGAAAGCCGTCAGCAGGTATATGGCCGAAGATGAGATCGCTCCATTCGGCGACAGGGAGGAGAGTCTACCTCCCCTTGGGAGTCTTTCAGCTCGCGAAGTGAGTCACTCAGAGGGCAGCATCTCGACGTTGGCCTGACAAGCCCAAGGAGTCCAGATCGCCTAGTCCTCCACCGAGAAAGAAGCCCGCGGCGTCAAAGAAGAAACGTGCCACGCCCAAGACGAGAGTTCGAGGTTCTGTCGACCACGCCGAGGATCACGACGTTCCGTCTCAGGCTTCGCTCCGAGAGCAGATACTCACCATTGGACCATTGGACGAAGCACTCACTGTGAGTGCGGGCATCGTGTTCTTGCTGTCGGGTCCTCGATGGTAACCACGGGTCCAGGAGCAACCGGCGTACAGAGCAGACGAGCCCGACGAAGCGGCCTCGCAGACCTCCCCCAGGAAGGGTACTCGGCAGCTTAACAGCAGGAAGCGTCCGGCCGACCGTGAGGAGGACCAACAAGATGGAGAGGACCGGCAAGAAGATGACTCAGTCGCTAGTCGTCTTCAAATGCGCCAGGTGAGTCAGTGGGTCATCTCGGGACTTCGCGGTCGGACCCCACCCACTGTTTGGACTCTTATCATTGTTTAGTCGACCAAAAAGGCCAAAGTGCAGATCAAGCCGGAGACGGAAACGCTTGTCAAACCGAAACGCAAGGTGACAGCATCATCTCAAGCCTCATCCTCCAAGGGCTCAAGATCAAGATCCGGCAAGGTGTGTCCGCGTTGATGGCCCTGTTGATGGACCAGTACTGATACACGTAGACTACGTTTATTCCGCCATCTCCTGTCACCAGGAGCGCCTCGATCGCTCGGAGCCAGCAGAAGAAGACTCCTACGACCATCACATCTCCTACTGGCTCCTCGTTCACCTCTACCACGGGTCGGGAAACGTCAGAGGATCCTCTCGCCCTTCAGGCGATACAAGACGAGGATCTGAATCAGTATGGCGACGAAGACGCTGAAGGGGAGGAAGATGATGGTGTGGAGTATACCGCAGATGATCTTGTCAACATGGCAGAAGACGGCGCGAGAACTGGAAGAAAGGGCGAAGATGAAAATCGGAAGCGTGTCAGATTCCAGCGCGGGATACGGGCCGCGAAAGCCAGGAACAAGAAAGCCCAGAAGAAGGAGACGGTGCAAGAATCAGCGCACCAGCGGCGCTACGAACCCGAAGAAGTGAGTCGATGGCAAGTGCAGTATCAGCTCTAGAGCAGCGGTCTGACCTTGCAGGACGCTATACTCAGGGAGGTGTGGGCAAGCAAGAGCTCCTTCAACGTGGTCAAGGACGTTTTCGCCGAGGCGCAGACCAGGCTGCTAGAAGCGGGATACAGGGAGCGTTCGCTCGATGCGCTCAAGTATCGGTGAGATCAATCGTAGCTGCGATGGACCTGGGCTATGCTGACAGCAGGACAGCATGACATCCAGTGCCTCCAAGTTTGTGGCCCAATACTCCCCGCGCAAGCCTCCTCAGCCTCAGAAATCCCAAACCTCTCGAGGCGGAAAGCAGTGAACGCGGAGACGGGTAGCGACAAATGCGTTCCCAAACGAGCCATGCCGCCACCACATAGCCAGATCAAAAGCCCGCCCGCCGCCGCGAGTTGTAACACAAGACGAGTAGAAGACGAAATTACAGACTCCATGCGCCATGTTGTACTTGTACATAGATGCAGTAGCCCGTCCATATGCATTCATTCATGTCATGTCGATGTCGACGTTGACCACATTGGAATGAAACGCGCCGCCACAAACAGTGCCAACGCGACGGAAGCAATTTCCCTCGACGAGAACACATGAGGTTGAGCTGTTTCGCGAAGTTGACGGTTTGACTTCACGTTGAATCTGCCTCTCCTTGTCCCTGCCCGCTCCATCTCCTGACTGCATCTCTTTTCCGACAGCGCATCAGGAGGCGACACGTCTGGAGGGGCTTGATCGATCAGAACGCGGCGGTAGCTACTTGAGGGAGCCGAGAACGAGGACGCCCCACGATGTTGTCGACTTTCAAGCCTTCATCTGCTCCTCAAACGCAGAACGGCCAACCGCAACCGCCGTCCTCCCTCTACCCATCTATGGCTGGCCAACCAGCGCAGCCATGGGGGCAGGGATACCCATCCTACCCTTATGCCGGTCCATCCGCCCCCGGAGGTCAGGTCCAACCCTACGGTCAGCCCTACAACCCGTACTCGACTGCTCCATCGCAACTTGCTCCGGGCCAAGCACCTCCTTCTCAGCTAGTCACAGCCCCCCAATCCGTCCGACCATGGAATCCGTTCCTCTCCCAATCTACTCAATCGTCCCAGCCGTCCCAGCCCTCACAGCCCGGTGCTCTCCAACCGGCAGCTCAGCTCGGCGGCGGCGCTGTCTCTGGACCCCTCCAGCAACAACCCCTGGGCGGTGTGGGGTCGTGGAGACCCTACCAGGCCCAAACGCAATTGGCCCCACAGCCTCTCGAGTCGGTGTCGAGGGATGAGGACCCGGTGTATGGTCCACTGGGGCGGGCGAGGGGGAAAGTGGAGAGAGCCCTGATTGCGGACAACGAGATCAGTCCTGATCTGGCGGATCTGCTTGCTATCCCAAGTAGGTCGATGTCGCGCTGCGTCAAGCAGCGTTGAGCTGTCTGGATTTTGTCCGGCTAGCGGTAGCTGACTGGACAGATAATGAACCGTATGCCGCACTACCTGGAGGCGCGGCTTTCAAGCCCCTGAGAGTAGTCCGCACGACGCCCTTGCCGGACGCGTTGCATCAGGAGCTCAATTGTGCGTACATCCTCTCGTCTGTAGCTGCGAATCATAGCTGATCGCTGGACAGACAAGCACCTCACAGCCAAGATGGGACTCTTCGAGGAGATTGAGCGGGCCTGGTTCACCGTGGACAACAAGTTGTTCCTCTGGGACTATTCGGACGGGTGCGTCTCGTCTCCCCTACCCCGTTGCAGCGGAGCGGCACGGCGCAGATGCTGACTGCAACTCAGACGCGACTTCAGCCGCTTTGATGAGCAGGCGGACACTATCCAAGCTGTCGGTCTGGTCAAAGCCCGAAAAGGTGTGTTCCACCTCGCCTCACCCCGTGCCGTTCCGAGAAAATCTGACTCCCGCAGACGTCTTTGTCGACGACATCACCCACCTTCTCGTCATCTGCACCTCGTCCAAGGTTTCTCTCCTCGGTCTCTCCCGTCCTTCCCCTCGCGAGATCAACTTATACGCCACCAACCTCTCTGCGGACGCGCCAGTCGCGATGATCTCCGTCTCGGGGACCGCCTCGGGGCGGATCTTCCTCCTCGGCGTCAACAAGGACCTGTACGAGCTCGAGTACTCTGCCGAAAGTAGCTGGTTCTTCGGCAGTTCGACCAGAGTGCAGTTGCACAATCGCTCGTCCGGGAGCTTTGCCAACTGGGTGCCAACGGTGTTCACCTCGGGTAGTGAGTGTCGCGCCCCTGCCCCGACGTTGATCCGCTCGAGATATATCGCTGACCCCGCTCAGACCGTGAGGGTGTCGAATCGTTCTCGGTCGATGCGACTGGCTCGAGGCTGTACACGCTGCACACAAAGGGGGAGATCGAGTTCTTTGACGTTTCGGGCACCAACTTCATCAGTCGAGGGAGATATTCCCGCCTGCGGAACGACCTCATCAGTCGCTCGTTTGCAGGACAAGCACCGGCGTACAGCGGAGGCAAAGTCGTTGCCATCTACCCGGTCGGTTCTCACGAGTCGAAGCGAGCGTGCATGGTCGCTATCACTGCCAATGGTGAGTCGCCTCTTAGAAGTAGGCTTACCGATAGGTGTTCGAATCTACTTCCAATCGATTCCTTTCGTGCCTATCGATTTCCGCCCACCACCGACCGGCACCCTCAATCTCTCCGGGGAGACGCTCTATTCGTCCGGAACCGTCATTGGCGTCCAACACGACACATCCGCTCCCACCCCGACCACCACACTGACCACCGTGGTGGCTCACTGCGGCCGCCAGGCCTCGGCGCGGGAGAACTTTGAGAACTTCACCCCGCCAGTGCTCCAGGAATGGACCACAACCGACGTGATCCCTAGTCAAGTGTGGACAGTCGTCGAGTTGCCCAGCACAAACCCGGCTACCTCCGGAGCCGGTCTGCGACGGTCCGACGGGATCACGTTATCTTCTCTGCCCCGGCAGGCGGTCCAAGACGCCAGGCAATTCTTGGCCCTCGCGACAAGCGGCTTGTTCTTCCTCGTTCAACCGAGGCCGATCGATATCCTCCAGGCCGACCTCGAGTTGGAGAAGGACACGGCGATCAATACGGTCCGCATGACGTGAGTGTTATGCCAGTCCTTATAGATCACCATGTTGATTCGGTCGTAGATTCGGAAGAACGCAGCTTGCGGCCATGGCGATTCAGATTGGCTCGACGTTCGACCTCAAACAGCCCGATATCGCCTCGGCTGTATCCACTATCCTCCTCTCCGCCGGCGCCCCCGTGCTTCGGGATGGCAACTCGGGCAAGACAATCGTCTATTCTCCTCGACATGATGGGTTTGCTACGCTTTTCGCTCGACTCATAAGGCCGATCTGGGGGTCCAAGGTCACCGCGCCGGTGGTTGGCGGGAGGCAGGTGCTGGGAGTGAAAGAGGATATGCTGCTTGGTGTGCAGGGACGTCTTGAGGGGTTGCGCAAGTATATCGACGAGTAAGTGGACTTGCCGCGAGATCATCGTGTAGCTCCCCACTTATACCGCCTCAGACACCCATTTCCCCGTCACCAGGCCGAGGGCGATGCCAAGACCGCTTGGGACCAGGAAGAGCTCTCGCTGCATGGACTCGCCGTGCTTCTCAAGCAGGCCATCGAGGCGATCTCCTTCGTCCTCCTCCTCTCAGACTACAAACTGCCGGAGATCGTCGCGAGGTGAGTCCTGTGCGAGGATCCTGCGATTGTTTCTCAAGCTGACTCGCCGCGATAGGTGCGAGCCGGCACTTCAAGGCACGCTCGCCAATCTCACTTTCCAGGGGCTGCTGACGAGTACGGATGGACGAGAGGTGGCACGAAAACTCGTCACTGCCTTGATCGAGCAGCAGATCGGGCAGGAGCTCGGGGTGAGCTGCGCTCTGACTGACTGAGGCTCACCATTTCGGTGGCTGTGTGCTACGGAATGGTCACTGACAACGCCAGATCGACACGCTCAGCGAGATACTGCAGCAGCGATGTGGGACTTTTGTTCAGCCAGGCGATGTGGTGCTGTACAAGGTGAGGCAGTGGGACCGAGATTGGTCACGGAACTCCGCAGTATGATCATCGCTGACGACGCAGGCCGAGGAGAGCATGCGACGAGCAGAGTCCACTCGGGATTCGATCGAGCGGGAAGACAGTCTCCGCGAGTCGCTAAGGTATGCCCGCGACGTATTTACATTGCTGAGGTCGCAGGCTGTTCTCCAAGGCGTCTGGCAGCATCCCTGTCCCTCGTCTGCAAGAGGTATCCAAAAGATATCGAACGATGCAATATACCCTCGGCGCCGTCGAGCTTCCTCTGCGGTGTGCCGCCGAAGCGGACCCGCAGGACAAGGCGAGCGATTTTGTGCGCGACGGCCAACACCCGTCGGATCCCCGCAAAGCGCTGTATGATGCCCGGATGGAATGTTATTCCTGTGTCATCGAGGCGCTGGCGATGTTCGACGAGCTTCTCGACAAGGCGACTGCGTCGGGCAGTGGTGAGCAATCACGGAATGGAGATGTGGCTGACGACCAGTCGACTCGGTTGTGACTAAACGAGACGAGGCGTACGCTCTGGCGATCGCGTCGGATGACGAGCTGTTCCATTTCTATCTATACGACTGGCATGTCTCGCGACACCTGCAAGAGCAACTTCTAGAGGTGAGCTGGGACTTCAAAGGAGCGACGCTGATATCAGTATGATACCCCATACATCGAACGATACCTCCAAATGACGAGTAACACTGTCGAGGAGCGACGCGATCTGCTGTGGAAGTTCTACGCTCGCAGGGAGGAGTATCTCCTGGCGGCCAAAGCCCTGTTCGACCTCGCGACACGACCAAGGTGAGCCAAAGGCCGGGGCTTGAAGCTGTAGTGCATCCGTCGCAGCACGTTGCTGACTCTTTTCGCAGCCCCATGACGCTCAATGATCGGGTATACTACCTCGCCCAGTCGCTCGCCTCTGCAAAGTCCGCGGCGAACCTCGGCGCCGAGGACGTGGACTTTACGTCCAACCTCCAGGAAAGGCTCGATGTGGCCAATGTGCAGATGGAGGTGGCGAGGGCGGTGGAGGTGCATCAGGACATGTCGCCAGAGGACAAGGCGACGGCGTTGGGTCAGCTGAACCAGGAGCTCCTCGGCCTTGACGAGGTGAGTGCGGCGGGACTCGGTTCGACATATCAAGTTTTCCATCTCTCTTCTGGGCGGACCGGAGTCAGGGATATGCTCTGATCACTTTTACCAGCTGTACCAAAACTACGCCCGACCATTCCGCTTGTACGAGCCCATCCTCCTCATCCTCAAGACCGCCGACACGCGGATCGACGACGTGCTTGAAGCGGTTTGGCGACAACTATTGCGCGAGGCCGCTTCCCGTGCCGGCGCCGTCCCCTCGGACTCCATGGCAGAGGCTATCACCGAACTATGCGTGCGATACTTCCCCAGCGAGGCGGCACCGCTCGACGTGCTCCTCTCGGTGGTGTATGACGAGGGATCGCAGGTGGTAGGAGAGCCTGGTTGGGCCAGCGCGGCGTTATTGGATGGTGGTGTTCCTCTACGGGATCTCTGGGAAGGGGTGACATCGCTGTACGAAGAGGTGGGTGGGGACGAAAGTCGCGTCGCAGGTTGCGAACACTCGCTTTCCCGATGCGGCCTACACGGTCATCATTGCGGAGTCAACACGGGCTGATCAATTTCAGGCCGAAGAGAAACAGTTCTACGCCGAGGAAGCAGCCTTGCTCGCGACAAAGTGGCTCACCGAGAGGGACACGATCCCAGCCGCAGAGGTGAGTCGGAGTTTTATGCCGATCAAGCTTGGCTCCCCATACCCACTGGAGAACATTGTGTTCCCGTAGACCCGGTGACCCCAGTGACCAGTGACCCGAGTGGCCCGATCGTCGTGCTGAAAGTCTCCAGGTGGAACGGTTCGCCTCTGCCTATCTCCTCCGGACGACAGCCAACGCGGACCAAAGGCAGATGTCAACCAGAGACAAGTTCTCGGCGGCAAAGACAGCGGCGGGGAGGTATTAGAGAGGCCACGCCACAGCAGAGAGTCTGAACAAGAGTAAACAAAGAGAGTGATTCGGCTGTAGCTGAAGAGGTGGTGTGTCGTCTCAAAGGTAATGGGTAGTCGTGATGTGGACCAGAGCATTGGCAGTAGATATTAACAAGAATGCATGGTGTTGCGCGTATGTCGGCGGCAGCTTGTTTCGTCTGTATGTACAACGACTACTCGTATTCTACGTTCGCTCTAGCATGACCTCAATCGAGTTCTAGGTAACAATCGCGAAGTCAATGACCCGTGGGAGTATCATCCTCACTCATGACCTACTCGTGGTGCGGCTTTTCGTGGCCCAACGCCCAGGCGGAACCGCACCCCAGTCACCTTACTTGCCAACCGACCCCAAGCTCCGTCTTGATAGTCAGATGTAACACTCTCACTGTCCGTGTTGATCTCCCCTTCACTCCCCCGGCTTATAGCTTGGTAGCATACCACCATCCAGCCGCAGCGATCGCGAAACCTGACACGAAGTTGACCGCCGAATTGGAGAGGACGTCACGCCCGATCCCGATGCGCTTGACGCCCGGCTCGGAGCGGGACTGCCGGGTGGACAGGTCGGTCAGGATCTTGCCTTCTTTGGTGGAGTAGAGGGTTTCTTGGAGTGTCGCGCCGAGGAGGCTGTCGAGCTGGAGACGTGAGCGAACCGTCTTCTAGCTAAGCCAGTCCTATCCGCGCTTGCGGTTGACGGTAATCGCAAGACCTGGTGGCTGTGTAGGTAGCTGCGATTTGCCCACTCACCAAACTCCCCGCCAACCCAGCTGCCGTGCAGAACAAAACCATCTCCCCGGCCCAGCCCCACCCGGTGGCACCCGACCGCAACGCCGGACTCTCGATCAGGAGATCCACAACCCCCGCCAAACCGATCAGACCCCCTCCGAGCGCAGATACCGCGAGACCGAGCGGGGAGATACCGCCGTTCGTGCCCGGCGGGACGGGGGTGAGGGTGAGGATCGAGCGGGGAGGGGAGGTGGAGAGGATACCGAGCTCGGATGCGAGGGTGTCGGCGAGGCAGCATGAGAGGTGGCTGAGGGCGGGTCAGTGAGTTCATCATGGCTGAAGAGCCGCACGAGCCTCCGCCCGCTTCGGGCGGAAGGCTTCAGTGTACGTGAGCCAATGTGACCTCACCCCAGTGCAGCGAAGATGAGGCCGCGACCAATCGGCACGGTGTGCACGAAATGCTGGTAAAGGGTCAGTGTCCGTGCGCCGGAGATGCTTCCGTGGTCCGAGTGGCTCCAACGGTTGCAGCTTCTGGCAAGAGCGAGCAGAGCAAAGCGTTGGTGATCACTCACCTTCGCAGCGTCTGAGAAACGGTAGGCCAGCGCGGCGAGCAGCGAGGGCAACGAGTTGGACAGGATCTACGCTTGTGAGCCGGGCGAGTCGGAGCAGCTACCGTGCACCCCGGGGTTCTCAACGGATGCCCGACTCACCTGAATGGCATTTCTGTTACCCCCGGGCTTGGACGGGTCCGGCCCGTCCTCCAATGTCGCTTTTACCTGCGCTTTCACCTGCCCTGTCAGCTGACCGCGTTCCTCCAGAACCTGGAGATGATACAGGACCGAAAAGCGGTGGCAGCCTCACCTTCGTCGCCCTCGAGCCGACGAGGTAGAACACGATCATGGTCGTCCCGAACAGCTTGAGGGGGTTCGCGAGGTGCCCGTAGCCGACCACCCACGCCGCGATGGCCCCGGAGCGGGAGAGGGAGCCTTTGCGATACCCATGGAGCGAGAGGCCGGTGGCGATGAGGGCGGCTCCGGGGTACAGCTCGGAGGAGTACATCGCGGTGACGGAGAAGCAGTGGGCAAGGAGGGGGAGGAAGCTGTGTTGTGGACTTGTAGTAGTGGTGGATGTCTGAGAGAACGTGTAGAGTGGAGGCTCGAGTGGGGGGAAGAGTGGGGGAGCGGGAGATATCGCCGCGAACACCGACATTTGATTCCGTTGTGGCGATCCGTATCATGGTCATCGTCGTCGCCGCCCACTTCGGCCACTTCACTTTACTCGTACTTTACAGCACATCATTCACCTTGCCTTGCAACACCTTCACCTGGCTTCACATCCAGCCAAGCTCGCAGCGCAAACTCAACCAGCATCGTCGCATCGGCCCGTCGCTCATCAGAAACCAGCATCAGCTCGACCCTACTCGGCTACCCACCCGAACAACTGCGATCCTCATCCCACCCCTGCACCTTCTACTCTCGTCAACATGGCGTCCGCAGATCTCGAGCGAGACCCTTTCTACCTCCGGTAAGCACGACGGCGCGGCTGGTGGACCATGCAGCTGACCAAGCTATGCAATTCTCCTTCCTCGGCCGTCGCACAAACAGATACTAGTGAGCTTCTAGACTCTCCTTGCGTTTCCGAAGCTTTCGGCGCGCTGGGCGGACAGAAGCTGACACGTTCAGCACCGGCCACCAGGGTATGCACGGGCACGAGTTCCTTGAATTCGAGTACTCGCACGGTACGTCCAGTCCATACCATTGATACCGTTGATATCCATCTGTTGGAGCCGGTGCTGAGACCCCGCAGGCCGGATCCGATATGCCAACAACTCCAACTACCGAAATGACTCGCTGATCCGGAAAGAGAGTGAGTCGGCGGCCCGGCGTCTGTAGCCGTATCATGGCCACCTTATGTCGTACCTCTGGCTCACGGACCTTACAGTGTATGTGTCACCGGCGGTGGTGGAGGAGTTGAAGCGCATTGTCCGGGAAAGCGAGGTCACGAAGTGAGTATCCACGACGCATCGCCGAATCAGCTTCCCGGTCTGATGCGTATCGTTCGTCTGCGTGCTTACGCCTGCTCCAGGGAAGACGACGTCGCATGGCCGAAGAAGAACATTGTCGGACGACAGGAGCTCGAAGTGAGGATAGACAAGGAGCACATCTCGTTCGAGGTGAGTTCCTTCGGCGCCGTCCAGTTCTAGCTCAAGGAGGAGCTAAATAAGCTTTGACCGCCGTGGAACCGTCGCTGACTTCTTACAGACCGCCAAGATCGGGTCGTTGGCAGACGTGAACGATAGCCAGGACGCCGAGGGACTGCGGGTGTTCTACTATCTCGTCCAGGATCTCAAGGTGGGTCTCCACTAGCTATCCCGCAGCGATTCTCGCTATCGGGTGAATGTTCTGTGGCTGACCCGTTACAGTGCTTCATCTTCTCCCTCATTACTCTCCACTTCAAGATCAAGCCGAGTGAGTCCGGTCCGGCGCATAGTCTCCGTTGAACGCTGACAAGTGCCTCAGTCCAACAATGATTGATGGCTGGGGTGTAGTGGTAGTGGTAGTGGTCGTGGTGGCGGGGGTGGTCGTACTTCCTCGGCGTATCGCAATTTGGGCTTAGGATGCATGCAGAACGTGTATCATGTACGAGAGGCGGGCGCCGGTACTGCGTCGGTGGTCGCCCCACTCGATCTCAGACTTGCCGCTATGCGCCGTATTTGAACAGCTGAACAGCCTTCAAAAGATCCGCCAGTCCAAGACGAACCGACGGAATGATCGGCCCATCGCTCATGAGCTGAAATACTACTACCCGATCGTCGATTCGATTTCGTTCGCCTTGCTGTCAACTTCACCATCATCTCTTTCTTAGCCCACTTCCACGCCATGTCTATCCGACCCATCGCTGGCCCCTCCAGGCGTCTTATCCTCCCATGCACCCGGTCCCACTCCACCGCCCACTCCCGCCCAACCCCATCACACGCCTACGCCGTCTCCCCGCTTTCTTCCCGACCAGGCCCACCACCTCCCCCACCTCCCCGAACCGAAGCGACCTCCTCCCGCCCAGATCTTACTCCCGAACAGCACGATCTCATTGCGCGTATCGTCCGGGTCGACCAGGCGGGAGAGCTGGGAGCGAACTGGATCTACCGTGGTCAGAAATGGGGTAGCGCGCTCCGAGGGGATAGGAAGACGGTCAAGGAGGTCGAGGTGAGCCGGGGGACTATCGCTCCCAGCTGTTTTGAAACGAGACGCCCGCCCCTTCATGCTTTCGCCAGGGCTGCAACGATAGACGTCAATACGTCTTTCATCGAACATGCGTTTCCTCCCAGTCCCAGTCCCTGTCTAGGGATGGGATCTCGGACCCATGTCATCCTAGCCTCTCCCAGTCGAGTCTCGAGTCTCGAGTCTCGAGTCTCGTGCCAGGTCCCTCTCTTCTCTCTCTGCGACTCTGATGCCTCTCTTTCAATTACCCGTTGCCCGGATCTGCGCGTGTATCGCCCTCTAGTTCTACACCCCGCCCCTCGCCCCTCCGCCGCCGCTAACGCCTGACATAGGGCATGTGGGCTTCCGAACGCCACCACCTCGCCGTGATGAAGCTCGTTCAGCAGCAGCACCGCGTCCGCCCCACGCTCCTCTACCCGCTCTGGCAGGCGATGGCCTTTGGCCTCGGCGCGGGCACGGCGCTCATGGGCCGCGAAGCGGCTATGGCGTGCACAGAGGCCGTGGAGACGGTCATAGGGGAGCATTACGACGAGTGAGCGACGTTGACGGTCGTCGTCCATTCTGTTTTGTTCTCGGCACGCGGTCGTGCTTGCTCTTGTGCTTGACTGACCTCATACTCTAGCCAACTCCGCGCCCTCAAGCCCCTCCTCGAATCCACCGCCAGTACAGCAGTCTCCCCGACCAATCCCAATGCCAATACCGTCGCCGATGCCGTAGCCGCGCCCCATCCATCCCTGCCCCTCCTCGCCTCCGTGCTCGAAGAGTTCCGGGACGACGAGCTCGAACATCTCGATATCGCCGTTGAAGGCGGGGCGCAGAAAGCTCCGGGTCATTCGCTCTTGTCGGCTGTTATCGGGTTCGGGTGCAAGGCGGCCATCAAAGTGTGTGAGAGGGTGTGAAGTGGTAGAAGAAGGACTGGGACTACGCATATGCACCGAGTCGAGAGCCATCTGGTGCTGCCCAAATTGTGAACTGTGATCCCCCGAAAGCCTCGAGGAGGATGGAGGATAGTCGCCATGTAATGATTGGGCGAGCGGATCTCGGACCCAGGTGGCCCAGGTGACCCAGGTGACCCATCATCCCTCGTTCGCGTGGGTACTCCGAGCACTGGCTTTCCGTGAGGTTCACGATGCATGCTCTACCGATAGATGGTCCCTACTATACACCTCTCCCTCACGCGCCGCGCCCACGCCACCATGCCCCAATGGTTCACCACATCGCGCCTGTCCGTCGTTCACCAGCCATTTTTTGAGACAAACAACAGTTTTCGAAGCTCGCTCGATCGATCGCTCGCTCGCTCGCTCATTCGTGATCCGGGCCGCTTTGCTGCTTTTGTGTGGTTTTTCTCAAAGTGTTGGTGAATTTAGGCAGTCGTCGCCTCGTCGACGCGTGGTCGCTTGGCCGGGGTGCCGTTGACGTCCTTCTCCCTTCGGTCGGGGGACGAGTCCCTCGATGCGATGTGCTGGACAGGTGTCAGATGGAGTGTATAGCACAGCGCGGCAAAAGATTCTACGCAAAGTGCTCAGAGGCTTTCGCTCACCTTCTCGAGCAATCGGTCGAGCACGGCCGACTGGCCGACCTTGAGGTCACCAGAGTGGATACCGGTGTGGTAAACACGGAGGATCATGTCGACGTCCTCCATCGACTGGGTTCGGACGTCGGCGAGCTCCTTGATCTTGGCGGTGGCGTCCTTGACCTGGAACAACATCAGCGCCGCGCTGCTGTGAAACCAAGAAAGTCGGAGGAAGAGGTTGGCGTTGAATGTCTCACCTGCTCGTCGTTGAGGTTCAGGTTGAGCTGCTCGACTCTTGACTTGACGGCGTTCCATCCGGTCAATCGGTGGCTGCGCGGCTTGTCAGCTTTTGGGCCCGATGTAATGTCGCATGACCCGTGCTTACCCGATCGAGACATAGCGAGTCATGCCGAAGTCGGCGGGGTTGAGAATCTCGTAAGTGCTCGGGTTGGCGAGGATGGCCTTGGCGTGGATACCGGCCTTGTGGGTGAAGGCGCAGAAGCCGGTGATGTAGTTGTTGCTACGCAAACGTGAGCGTGTGTCCGCGAGAAAGAGATTGGGCTGTATTGTGGGACGGCCAAGCTCAAGCACTCACAATGGCACCTGAATCTCGACCGCCTCGGCGACGAGGTTCTCGATCTCACGGAGCATCGGGAGGTTGTACTTGGCCTTGACGTAGTCCGGGTCGGCGACCATCATGCGGGCGATGAGACCGCCGAGAGGGGTGATGCCGTTTCGCTCGCCGATACCGAGCTGCGCGAGGCGTCAGCGAATCATTGTGAAGGGCCCAGAATAGACATACCACCGAGGTGTCAATGTGGGTGGCACCGGCCTCGAGAGCGGCATAGGCGTTGGCAATGGCTAGGGTTCATCAGCATGAGCGAAAACACGAACCAGACCTCCACCCCGCCGAGCCGGGCTGAACGTGAGCCCGGAGCCCAGGACCCGACCCCGTCGAGTTGACCCGATCGACTCACCGCAGCCAGTGTCGTTGTGGAAGTGCGTCTCGATATCGCAGCTGACAACACCCCGCAGCGTCCTCACCAGGTCGTACACCTGACGGGGGTCCGCGCAACCGACAGTGTCGGCGACACCGACTCTGTTGACGCCGATCTTGTCGACGGTGCGGTAGATGGAGAGGAGGTCGGGGAGCTCGGAGCGGAACGAGTCCTCGGAAGAGAAACGGATCTCGATGCCCTTGGACTTGACGAACTCGATGACTTCGATGGCGCTGGCGGTGTCAGCGGCGGCGTATCGATCAGGGACAACCCGCTCGATCTTTTCTCTTTTGCCGAGGAAAACTCTCTCTCCTCCCCATTGGCGCTCATCCGATAGGAAAACGATGTCAAATTGGATTGGAATGGGCGACAAAATGATACCAAATGAGGATGCGCGGATGCGCGACAAATCCGCGCCCACTCACGTCTTGGTGATCCACGCCATGTCCTTGCCGTGCGAGTGCTCCCTCAAGAACGAGCTCGTGCCGATGACGACGTCCACGCCGTCCACACCCGTCTCGACGGCCAGACGGGCGTCGTCCATGTGACACCGGATGTGTGTGAGGATCTTGGTCTTCTTGAGGCCGAGCTTGCAGATTGCCTCGCAGTGCGCGCGCGACTCGGGGGAGGCGGCGGGCGAGGTGAGCTCGATGTATTCGACTCCGAAGTCGTCGAGCCTGTGAGGAGCGCGGGATCAGCGAGAGCGCGAACAACGGTGACACTAGCATTGTTGCGAGAGGGTGATGCGGCTCAGCGAGACCGAGAGACTGGAGTGGGGATGGTGAGGTGTGAGATGGGCGCGGCTCGTGTGAGCAGTGCACTCGCACTCACATCTTGGCGATCTTGATCTTGGTCTCAAGGGTGAAGAAGGCATTTGCGAACTGCTCTCCCTCTCGGAGCGTCGACTCGATGATCTATCATTGGGTCAGTATCTCCGATTAGCAATTGCGGACTTTCCCAATCTCAGAGGGACGCGCGCCGACTCGCCTTCCAGTTGGAGGTGTTGCTGAGGAAGTCGCTCGCGCGGGAGTAGGGCCCCTTGGCCTTGTTGGTCGGCGGGTGGGCATGTCCGTTGGAAGACCCGTTGGGGGCCGTCTGGTTGGCCGGGGGGATGGCCGGACGGGCAGTCTCGTGCGTGTCGACGAGGACCATCTCCTCGTGGCCGTTTCCGTTGGCGGGGGGGACGTCGGCGGGGGGGCACATCTTGGGGAAGAGAGGCGTGGGTGGGGCTGGAGATAAGCTGAGTGGTCGTGTGCGCTTTGACCGGTGGTGTGAGGCCGTGTTTCTGATTCTGTTGTGGGCTGTCTGTGGTGCGTGCACTCGAGAGTCCTTTTTTAAGTGTTTTGTTCTGAGCGAGTCAAGAAGGGATGTGGAGTTGGTGGTGACGAGTAGATGGAATGAATGACTCGAATGCAGTTTTCTGCGTCACTGATTCGCTCGCTACTGCAATTGAAAAACGCGACTCTTTGACTCCGCCGGTGTTTGATCCCGTCGCCAGCTTTTGCCGGGCCGGCATTTCACCCCGACCCTGTCGGCCGAACAAACTTGCCTCTACGGGTAAACCAAATGTCATCCTCACTCACACTCACACTATCGAGCTCGACGGGTGATCTATCAACTGTCCAACCCCATCCTCATGCTGCGTCTCGCCGTCGCCTTTGATAGACCTCCCTTCTCTCTGCTCTAGCACGACCCGTCTCCGAGCCAGGCGACCCTCAAAGATACGTCTCAGCCCGGCGGGACTAAGGTGCCGCACCGTCAGCCAAACCTTTTGGAGAGATTGATTGCGTGCCGCGCCACACTCACCCTCCTGATCTGTGTTTGGGTCTGACGACGGGCACCCGGCTGTGGATATCGACGTATTGGTCAGTCTCGTCCTGTCAGGGTGTCAGCGCACGCTCCTGCGAGTCTGCATCCTTGTGCGAGTCGAGTCAGGTATCACAGTCGGAACCCATGAACGCACGATGATTTCTTTTCCGATCAACTCCTGCCACCTGATCAGCTCACATAGGTCGTCAAGCGCAATCATCATCCACCCACCTCGACGACATCCTCCAGCGTAACCACCCCTAGCGCACCCCGGTCCTTGCCCGGCGCATCCGTCACCAGCAAGATATGTGATCGTCCCGTCTGAAAGCTGCGGCGCGCGGCATCAGCTCAGCTCGGATTCTCGGCTCTGCGCAAACCACCGTGTCAACGCGTACTATGCAAGTGCTACCGCAGTCAGCTCGAGTTTCTCGCAATCTGTTGGCTCCCCCACCTTCCAACAGAGGCAGGTCCGGTGGGCACTGCGGCAACACCTGCGTGACGAGCGTCGACGCAGGCTTGAGATCTGTGGGGTCGTATTCGACAAGCGCGCGGATCGTCATGCAGCCGCTGATACGGGCGTCAGCGGGCTACGCAGGACAACTCTAACAAACTCGTCGTCACGCACATGAAAGCATTCGGGGCGGTTGGCTCGTAAACCGGTATTCGGGAGTAACCCTTTCGGAGGATCTCCTGAACTAGTTCCTCATCCTGACCTATCAGCTCGTCCCTCCTCTGCTCCCTCTGCTACCACTCTGAGAGCGGTGTGGTGACTCACGACGATCTTCTCGGCACTGAGGGTGTATACGTCTTCCATTGGTGTCTTGGCCCCTTAGCGCGCCACGTATAGATCCACCGCTTCGCACTCACCATCACCTCGTTGACGGTCTTTCCCGAGAACTCGAGCATGCTCCCGATAAGTGCCACCTCGTCCTCCTCCAGCTTATCCTCGATTCCGAGGGAGACGAACGTCTTGAGCTCGGCTTTGCGGTATGTAATGGACTCGTCGTGCGCCCCGAGGAGGTGGTCGAGAAGCTATGGTCGAAGTGAGCGGGACTGTACGCGCCTTCGCCCAAAACACAGCTCAGCGGGTCGTCGACGCACCATACCGATGGGCTTGGCGACGGGGTAGGCCAAGTAGATGAGCACTCGCACGACGGGAGCGAAACTTGCGCCGATGGAAAGGCCGTAGCGATTACATATGGCTGCGAGTGTCAGGCGAGGAAGTTCGCGGCGGTGCGGTGTAGGCAATTGTACCCACCCTGAGGGATGATTCTGCGATCGATCGTCAGCTCTGTCCAACGGCGCGACAATTCGTTCCACGTACTCTGTAAGAGCCGGAGCAAACGAGGACATGTCATCAGCACACGCAATTGGTACAGAACGTTTGGTAGTCACCTCCGAAGATGAGCTGGACAGCGTCAGCGACTTCACACCCAACGGAAGCACGAGGTACCCACCTCGAGCACGGTACTGCCCAGCACGGCGATCCACCCGCCTCCAATCTGCCACGTCAGCGTCCTTCCAATGCACGTGGAACGGTTCAACGCCACGCACAATCGAGTCAAGGAACACGGGCAATGAGGTGTTGACAAGGGTGTTTCCTGGAGTGAATTGCAGCATCAGCGGGGTGTCCATGTGCTTGGGACTTGCAAAGGTATGTAGACCCTGCTCACCCAGAAGAAGAACCACGAGCATCGTATGTCTCCCAGCTCTCAGCAGCTTGAGTACCTTGGGCGCCTGCCTCTGCTCGTCCGGAGTTCCAGACTGCGAAAGCACCTGCAAGTTCACCTATCGAGTCGCGTGAGCGCGTGAGAACGGGGGAACCGCCCGCTGCTGGTGGTCTTGTCTCCAGGTATGAGCCGACTCACGCTGTCCAAACCCATCAACCCGAGGGTCAGGCCGGAGAAGAGACCGCCGAGGAGGACCAGACCGATTACGATGGCGATGTACCACATGAAAAGCGCGGATGTGGGGTCGACGTGGACGTGGGGTTCGTCGTGCACCGGGGTTTTGGCTGAGTGGAGGCACGTGCAGGGAGTGAAGCGCCGAGGCGATAGCAACGGGGACGAGGTGTCATGATTAGCGATATGGATTGCGAGTAGAGTCATGCGAGAAAAGCCCGACGCTGCCATCGGCCGTACCACTGCCTGGCACTGGGATGTGACTCGGGGTCCTCCTGCCTCGTGCTCTCACGAGATGACCGGAGAGGTCACACTCACTCTTGTTCGCCTTGACCATCTCCTCCACCGCCGTCCTCGCGAGCTCTACGATGACGCCCATGACGAGTGACTCCCAGCGATAGGTTATCTATTCAAGCAGCGAAGAGATTGTATGTCAGTGTCACGCAGACGAGCCTGTTGGAGATTCATGAGACTGGTCCAACTTGTTGCAACAGCAGTCGGACTCGGCCGGCTGTCGCTGTGTGACTCCAGGCACGTGTGTATATACCTCCCAGAGCTGTTTAATTACGTAAACAGAAAAAACGAGACATTGGCTGCAACGTGGTTGCCACACTGGCCCTAGCCGCCGTACTGCGCCTGCGGGAACCGTTCCTATGACCCGGTTTTGCGGGGTCTCCATCAAACGGCTTTTGACGTCACCGCGGGGGCGGGTCATCGTTACCTCACCACGACGACCGCTGCCACCACTCTCACTTCTCACTCCAACACCAACAGCAATCACCTCATCTCTTCTTCTCTCTCTCTATCTCGCTCACTTTCACCAGAGAACCTATAGCTTTGGAATTCAGCAGCGCTCAAACACCTTCCGATCACTGTACTCGAACTAGAGTTCCTCTCCCACCATGAAGTTCGCCAAGACGCTCGTTTGGGCGACTCTGGCCCTCTCGTTGGGCGCAGACGCGAAGCTTTTCGGAAAGGACAAGCGTGAGCGAATAGTCCTTCTTGGCGGTGACCTCCCAGCCTGTATCGCAAGCTGACGATGCTTCTTCCCGCTTCCCCATGACCACCCTCGTGTCGCGCTGTACACGTCCCGCTTTGACCCGCTTCTCGTCCTTTGACCTCACACGCCTTGCCCGATCCCCCTGCCCTCGCCACAGCCGCGTACGAGGACTGGTCACTCGATGACTCGATCGCCTTCCTCAAGCAGCAGGGCGTGAAGGTCAAGAACAGCCAGTCGCTCGAGGACGTGCGGAAGCTCGTCGCCGACCATGCCGACGCGGCCGCCAAGGTGGGTACGACCTCGGGGAATCGCGAAGCGCGAAGAACAGGGGTCCAGGGCATCATACTGACGTATCGACCAGTGGGGCGCAGCTTCTGCGGGCTCTGCCCAGGCTCACTTTGAGGCGTACAGTGACAAGGTCATCGACACGTGAGTGAGATCGGAGTTGTCGACAGGAGGTCTTTCCGCTGACCGAGTTCGCAGTTGGAGCGAGAGCCAGCTCCGCGAGTGGCTCCTGGAGAAGGGAATCGTTTCTCCTTCTTCCACTCGGGAACAACTCCTCGTTCTCGCCAAGCAAAAGTCAGTCGATACCATATGGAAGCCCCCCGCCATAGTACTGACGACTGTAGGGCTTCCGCTGTCTCGTCTGCCTTGTACGGTGGACCGACTGACCACGCCTACTCGTCTGTGTCATCGGTCGCCTCGGCTGCTTCGGCGGGATACTCTGCGTTCTCATCTCAGGCCGCCTACGCCTCTGCGAAGGTGGCCAAGACGCTGGACGACACAAAGGACTACGTCTTCTCCACGTGGGACGACAACCAGCTCCGCACCTGGCTGCAGGAGCACAATGTCATTTCCTCTCCCGAGCCGACCACCCGGTCCGCCTTGCTCAACAGCGTCCGCGACGCGTACATCAAGGTCACCAGCCCGATCTACCATGCCTGGTCGACCTCGACGATCCACGAATGGCTCCTCGAGCACGGTGTCGTCCACCCGGAGCCCACCGCTCGTGACAAGCTCCTCGAGCTCATGAAGCACAACTACTGGGAGGCCAAGGACAAGGCTTACTCGGCATGGGACGAGTCGACGATGAGGAACTGGCTCGTCTCGGAAGGTGTCATGTGAGCAGGCTTCTCGATATCAAAGACAGTGGAACGCCGGGATGACCGCTAATGATGATTTCTCAGCAGCACCGATGCCGCCAAGCTCACCAAGGACAAGTACGAGAAGCTCCTCGACGAGCACTACACTCGCGCCAAGTCCACCGTCTGGTCGGGCTGGTACGACTCTGAGATGCGCGACTGGCTCGTCCAGCACGGTTACCTCAAGTCGGACTACGAGGCCAAGCGCGACGAGGTGGGTCATGTTTTGATGATCGCACTGATTACAATGCACAACTGACGCTAACGATCTTCTCCTTTGCAGCTCATCCACCTCATGTCATCCAAGTACAAGGAGGCCACCCACACGCCCTACCTCGCCTGGCCCGACGCGCGTCTTCGTGCTCAGCTCCGGTCTTACGGCATCGATGACACCAAGTACTCTTCCCGCCCTTCCCTCGTCCACGAGGTCAGGAGTGAGTGACGCGTACAAGTAGCAGCCTCGACGCTGACCAGTCTGCAAGTCCACTACGTTCAGGCCCAGAACAAGGTCGAGCAGATCCTCGCGGCCATCAGGGAGACCATCTCGTCCGGTGTCGAGTTTGCCGAGGAGAAGCTCTCCCAGGTTCTCGAGGTGGGTTTGAACCAATGGATACGCGCGGATTCTGGGCTGACGGGTGTAGCTCTTGACTTCGTCCAAGCTCACTGCCGAGGAGAAGTACGAGAAGGCCAAGGCCTCGGTCTCTTCCGCTTTGGTCCACGCTGCCAGCTCGGCCAGCTCCTACGCTAGCCACGCCGGTGCCAGTGCGACTTCGGCTGCATCTGTCGCTTCCTCCAACGCCTGGTGAGTCGGTTGCGAGTTTGCGCGGCCGGTTACGAGCGCTTTGCTGACTTGGCCCAGGGCCTCGGCGTCGAGCGCTTCGGCTGCCGCGCAGAGTGCTGCGTCCTCGATCTCGTCTTCGCTCTCCTCTGCCGCTTCGTCCGCCTCGAGCGTTGCTTCCAAGTCTGGCGGTGCTTCGTTGAGCTCGGCAGCCAGCGTCGCCTCCAAGTCGTACGCCTCTGCGGCCTCCTTCGCCTCGTCCTCGGCCTCG
Organism: Saitozyma sp. JCM 24511; assembly: GCA_001600855.1. Classification (NCBI taxonomy): domain Eukaryota; kingdom Fungi; phylum Basidiomycota; class Tremellomycetes; order Tremellales; family Trimorphomycetaceae; genus Saitozyma; species Saitozyma sp. JCM 24511. The sequence goes on along the minus strand of BCLC01000013.1, from coordinate 978,843 downwards.
TCCCTCGCCTCGTCTGCTTCCTCCGCCGCCTCTGTCGCCGCTCACTCGGCCTCCCTCTCCGCCTCATCCCTCTCCAAGTCCCTCTCCGTCTCGGCCGTCTCGGCTGCCTCTGCCGCCTCCGCTTCCGCCACTTCGGCCAGCAAGTCGCTCTCGTCCTCTTACTCTGTCGCGAGCAAGTCGGCGACGAGCCTCTCCCAGGCCGCTGCGGCGAGCGCCTCGAGCGCGAGCAAGTCGGCGAGCAGCTACTCTGCCAGTCTGAGCTCGCTCTCTGCCAAGTCGAGCAAGTCGGCCAAGGCGGAGCTCTAAGCGGGAGTGTGGGATTGAGATGGCGACCAAGCTCCCGAGATTGGTGGCGATGGTGAGAAGCAGTGAACAGAAAAGACGACAAGAAGTCGAGAGGAAGCGTAGTCAAAGGCGGAGTGGGCGGAAGTGACAGGAGACCCGCGGGCTGAATTCGGGTACGAAGGCTCCTGGGGTGGAGGGTTCTCGAGGAAGTTTAGAGAGAGGTCTGGAAGAGGAGTTTCAACGATTCTGATCCCATCCCCCAATCCCCCCAATCCGCTTTTGTCGCGCTGTCCGTATACGCAGACACTTCATGACTGTAGCTAGCTTATGATGGAGGAGATGAATAGTGTGAAAGAATCGATGAAGCAGGAGCCGACGTAGGCCTCCTGTGGTCTGTCATACCTCGACATTTGGTGTGGGTTGATTGGATGACGGGCTGGGCGAGTCCTTCGCATGGCTCGTGGTCTACTGTATGTCGGATGCCATGCCCCTCCCGAGCTCTCTGGAAGTAACCGTGTGAAGGCTGACATAGACAACGTGGTGGAGCAACTTACCGCCGAGCACGCACTGTTACCTGTTCACTCGCATTACAAACCGTTTTGAACGCGCACCACCCACACCATGGTCATCGACCCTGGGACCTCGGCCGAAGAAGTACTCGTACTGTTGTGCCCCTCAAGGGTCTGCACCGCGACGAAGGGCAATGACCAGTTCAACCGGAACACCGAAACACCGAAACACCTCCACTCGTGATCAATCTTCGCTACAGTATCGTCCGGGAACGCCGCGACGCGCCGATCAATCTGATAAAAGAGGGTGGGATGCGGTGGAGGCGGGCCGGCTAGAGATTGAGCAAAGGATGCAGCGATGGGACGATAACATGCACCGCACCGCCCCCAAGGCCGATCGGACCCGAACCGCATTGCCGTCAATGTGTCCGTGTCCGTGTCGCGTGTGCTTGATGTTCGACCGCTACTGCTCCCACTTCGGCGAGGTGCAGATGAATCGGGGTGGTCGGGGCGCACGCTACTCGCTGTCTCGCTGTCTCGCTGTCTTCCTGGTAGACATTCTGCCGAATAGTGCTTCGGCCTTATCGACCTTTGCACATTGCCACGGTGGCACTCCTACAGTACGAGTACGGTATTTCGGTGGGTGGTGGTTGTGGCGGGATGACGCCGCCACCGCCACTCGACGAGATTGTGTGCTTGTGTCTCTGCCTGCGGATCCGAAAGCCGGGACCAGGTTTCAGTTGCACAGCCATCGCTCGATCGCATCCGGTCGGATCCGGTTCTTTGTTGGGTGCCTTCGATCAAGTCTTGGCAAAGCCCAAGATACGCATAAGCATAACACCAACAGTGAGACCGAGGGGCGAGGGGAGGGCGGAGGGCGGGAGGGCAACGGGACACGGGACACGGGACACGCGGTTGGTTGATCGGTCGGCGGCAAACTTGGAGTGTTTGACCATTGGTGTAAGGGCGGGGCTTGCCGGGGCATGAATCACGAGAGTGGGAAGATGGTACGACGACGATGTTGCGGCTCCTGCGTTGACGAGCCGGGGGAGACCCGTGGAGCATTGAGGATGAGGTCAGGGCGTGTCGGGCGTAGAGTATCGTTTTGCGCCTGGGCGGGCGCAACCGCCACTCACATTGTGACATTGTCTCTGGACGACTTATGCCTCCCAGCGCACCTGCTGCGCGCGGCAACGAGAGAGCGCAAATCCACTCCCGACGCGCATCACCACGTTCATACCGTACACATCTGCATCGCCTTGGAGTCGGAACCCCAATGTTGATGTAACATAACAGTAACACTTTGGACCCCGTGTTCTCCGCTCGGTTCCGACGTGTTTCTTCACGGTACGGCCCTCGGCTCACGGTTCGCGGCTTGCGGCTTGCGAGATCGTCCAAACGCACCGGCAACGATAACGACAACGACAACGCCGGATCCTGATCCACTCTCGCCCTCGCACTCGCCCTCGCACGCTGCTGTGCCCCTCCGCTTTCTTGCTTCCTCTCTTCCTCCCTCCTTGCCTCCTGCTCGCTTCGGCACGCTCCTCCCTCATCCGATCAGATCTCGTCCGGGCGCTTGATCTCGGCGTGCGCGTGCGTTCTATTTTACGACTGCGCCCCGTCCTTTCAGAGTGGAGGTGGTGGAGGGACCAGTAGGAACGTACCGTATCTCGTACTCGTACTGCACGCACTGTACAGGTACGAAGGCATCAGGCCAAAGACGCCGACACCCAACGTAGCGGCGTCGCGGCCATACCCGCCCCCATTCCTCATCGCCTCTTGTGTTCAGAGGCATTTATACCGCCCCCGAACGACGAGACATTCCTCTTCCCCTACCGGACATCCATTCACTCGCACTCGCAACTCTGACCGACCCCAACAGCTCGACTCAACCGCCATGCTCGTCAAGAACCTCATACCCGCGTTCGCGTTGTTCATGGGCCAGATGGCACTCGCTGCCACTGTCACCGTGCACGTCGCGCCAGGGGGACAACTGGTATGTCGTCGTATCCGACTTTCCCCCGATCAGTCCCTCCCTCGATCCGTCCTCCCGCCTCAACACTGAGGCCGATGACTCGCTGACTCTGACTCTATCCGCTTTAGGCTTTCTCCCCCAACGAGTAGGTCTCAACCCCCCCCCCCCCCCCTCCCTCCCTCCTTTCCGGCCCGATCTCATTCTTCGTGGCACTGTGCACTATTGTGTCGCGGACACGAATCCAGCTAAGCAATTGAATCAGCGTCCAAGCCAACCCTGGCGACACGGTCATGTGAGTCTAGATCGAGTCGCGTTGGTCCCTCACCCATCGCTCATCGCCATCACCCGTCACCTATCACCCATCGCCCATCGCCCCTCACCCCTCGCTCACCCCTCATACCGATATCTCCTTTTCTGCCTTACACAACGCGTCCACATCGCAGACAGTACCGCACGAGCACAGATATGTACGTGTACATGTTGAGCTAACCGCGTCCAGGTTCACGTGGGATACCGCGGGCCACAGCGTCACGCAGACGACGTTCGACAACCCCTGCGGCGGTGGTGGCGGGTTCAACGCGGGCATCATGACCACCTCGGGCGCCACGGTGAGCGAGTTCAAGCCGTGACGATGGTCACGGCACTTCTCAGGAATGTGGACCGGCGGTTTGGCCGTCTTGTGGATCGCTCCACACCACTGGAACTCTTTTCGTTGCTTCACTTTCTCCGCTTGGACCACTTGGTCCACTTGGTCCACCTGATCCACTTGCCCCAGTTGGGTCCACTGTCCCTCAGCTGACCTGTACTTGAAAAATTGTTCGCGACCCACACCTGCCACCTCCGTCCCACAAGTTGATATCGTAATATGAACACCGCACAAGCACGAACTAACGCCCCTTTCCAGTTCAACGTCATGATCAACGACACCTCCCCGATCTTTGTGCAGTGCATAGTCGACGGCCACTGTGCCGCCGGAATGGTCATGACGTGAGGGAGCCTCGTCTCTGCCTGCTTGGTTGGCACGGCGTCATCAGCCACCCACCGACCCACCGAGTCCCGACGCTGATGACGAGATAGCATCAACGCCAACGATAGCTCCTCGCAGAGCTTCGCTGCGTTCCAAGCCAAGGCCGAAGGCAAAGCGTACGTCCAACGTGACTCTCATTTGCGTGATCCCATCCCAACCTCCTGCTCCACGTTTCTGGGACTATGGGTACTGCCCCGTGTCAATCGCTCCAGCTCCGAGTCACTGACCACGTCGCAGTGCCCCGAGTGCGAGCGCTTCTGGTTCCGCCTCCGCTTCCGCGTCCGGTAGTGCGGCAGCTACGAGCAAAGCCGCCTCCGCCTCGGCTTCCGCTACGTCTGGGGGAGGATCCAACCCCTACGGCGGTAGCTCCAGCGCCGCGACGTGAGTGATAGTGTTCCATCATACTGGTTGTCCTCTCCCCGCGTTGCTCATTTGTTTCCACGCCTCTGTTGCCTCACGGAATGCCGTGGTATCAGGCAGCGCTGATGCTGATGGATCGCTCAGGAAACTCGCCGCCCCCGAGAGTGTCGCTGGGATGCTTTTCGTCGTCACTGCCCTCCTCGCCGGCGTGACGCTCTGAGAAGACCCACTCTCCACGCCCACAAAATCCCTTTGCCCGTTCCCGCACCGTCGATGTCGACCCAAGCTCCCCGCGAAGTGAGGGGGGAATATACATGATCGCCTCTTTGCTATGTCGTGGACCGCTCTTTCTTGTAAATGATAATTTTGCCGTTGATGGATCCCATGTGAAGCGACGATACCTACGCGATACCACGATACGATACAATACGACACGTACAAGTGCACACACAAGTCATCGCAACCAAAGCGGAGCTGTGGCCAAACCGACCGTGCAACTCTCTGCGCTGGTGCCACTTTTGCGCGTTTCCAATCCTGAAACCCGAGCCGGCGGAAACGGACACGATCCAAGGACACCCAAACCAGTTCGTGTCTCCTGCTTCTGCCTGATCTTTGACTTGCTCTTGTTCTTTCATACCTTCCGAGACCACAGCGCATCCCCCGTCATGGCCTCGGCCTCAACGTCCAAGCCCGCCGCTCCCAAAGCAGAGATGGAGCTCAATCCGCGGGGAATCCCCAAAGCCCCTTTCGTCGTACGTGATGCCCAGGCCTGAACCCTCGCGCGCGACTATCAATCTTCCTCCACGACCTGCCGCATAACATCGGTCTAAGACCGGAGGGCCGGTCAGATGAGACCAGGACGCTAACTCTCCCTCAGGCAGACGTGGAGGAGTATGTCGGCGGCAAGGACGCGGAGATCGAGGGTGTGATGAAGACTTTCCAGGAGACGTCGGCGTGAGTGAATCGGATTTCAGTACCTGTTTGTCCCTCGCATCCCTCCTGCTGTGGTTCTGGACTTTTGGCCGTCCCCTCGCTCCCTTCGCGTCTATTGAGCTGTCCAATCTGGCAAGGGGCTGTCCCCTGCGCCGCCAATACCTTCGCGGTATACCACGATCTGGTTCGTCTTCCAGCTACCCGAACTCGCCCTGAGGTCACTTCTTCACATGCTGCAAAAGCCTTCAATCTGCAGTCCCCTATCTGCAGTGTATGAAAGCTTCTCGACCACCGCTCACGACGCTCAGGAAATACCGCTACATGGAGCTCTCCCTCTCCCAACGCCGAAAAGCCCTATCCACCAAGATCCCCGACATCGAACAAACCCTCAGCGTGGTGACCTTCCTCCAAGCCCGGCGGAAACGCGCTCTCGGCGAGCCCGAGCCCGAGCCCGTCGAGGAGGACGATGACGATCTGGATGACCTGGATGATCTCGACGATGAGGGCGAGGGAGGGAAGAAAGCCGCCGACGCACCGCTGAAATCGCTGTTTGAGCTGAACGACACGTTGTATGCCGAGGCGGAGGTGCAGGAGACGGGCGAAGTGGGACTCTGGCTTGGGGTGAGTGGACGTGGTTCCGTTCCTTGGCCGTGGTATCTCTTCTTTGTCTTGCCCGAGGGGTCCTGGGGCGGAGCCCTGATCTGGATGCGGCTGGACGGGAAGGGCGCGGTATTGGGGGAAGGTGGAGGGTCAGGCGCCGGCCGGAGGGTGGAAGGTGGAAGGGAAGACTGGATGATCGATTCCACGCAGTACAAGGCCCTGCCCGGCTCACGGGTCTGGGAGAAAGCGTAGCATCGCGTTCGGGACGCGGAGACGCCTGTAGTTTCAGCGGACGGATGTGGTTGTACCACAAGCAACTCTCAGGGGCCTTGCGTCCGGACACGACGCGGGGAAGTGATATCAGCAACGAAGACCGAGCGGGCGAAGAGCATCCTCGTCGCGCGGTCCTCTCGCCCTGGAGTGAAGGCATGCTGAAGAGATCCCGTCTCACCCCGAACTCGGGACCGTCGTCATCATTAAAGTCTCAGCCGCTAACACCTCTTGCTCCAGGCCAACACCATGCTCATGTACCCCTTGCAAGAAGCCGTCGACCTGCTCACCTCGAAGCTCAACGCGGCCAAGAAGAGCATGGAAGAGACGGTTGAGGACCTCGAGTTCCTGAGGGAGCAGGCGACCGTGATGGAAGTGAACTTTGCGAGAGTGCATAATGTGCGTGGGGCGGATTCTCTTTTTCCTCCGTTTCGTCCGCCTTCTTCCTGTGTCACCTAAGACTCGTCCACCATCACCTACGACACGTCCACCGTCCATCACATGCGATCGCGTCGGACCGATTGCCGGGAAGTCCTCAGACTCCATCTCTGCACTTTGCTATTGGCACACCTCCCTGTACTACTCGCCGCTATAGAAGTGGCGGCGACGTACGATCCACTGATCTCTCGTCCTCGAGCTCGGGCCTCTCACTCCTGCCGCCGTTCCTAGCTGACATCGTTGCACAGTGGGACGTCAAGCGGTACGTTGCTCCCGAGCATCCCTCTTGCGATACTCGCCAATACACCTACGCGATCCCACTGCGTGACCCTCGGACCCGCATCGCATCGCATAGCCTCTGCTTCCGCTTCTGTTCACCGCTGACATCCCAGACGACGAGAAAAGAAAGCCGCGACGGGAGGGATCGTCCAATCCGGCAAGCCGGAGACGGGCGCGGAGCATTCGGACGACGAGTGATGCGGCGACGCTCGTGGTGGCTCGGACTCAACGGCCGCTCCGCGAGGCGTCTGACCTCATTTCGCGTCATGCGACGAGCGGTTTGTGCCGTGGCTCGGTCGTGAGGCCGAGGTCGTCCGCAATCACACGTGTATCTCAGGTGTATCTCAAACCGATGCATCGCTATCATCTGAGCGGCTTCCTGTCGTCCAAATTCTCCAACGCTGCTAACCGTGCCATGCCAGACTGTCTGATCCACGTGCAGAATCGCCCGGCATGCTTCTGATGGAATTCAGTCGTACCGCCAAACGCCTGCCTGTCGTCGCCTTGTCGGTTGCTCTATAAGGTCAGAACAGCGTCGGCGCTCAGCTTTCGACCCCCTGGTCTCAGGCCTCACAGCTCAACCAACGCTCGCCCCCAACGTCGCCCGAGTCGGCCGAGACCGAGTGCCGGAGGACTCACCGAGATCATTGTATCGTATCGTATTAGATCGCCCGCACTCGCATCCTGAGGCGGGGTCGCTCAGTGCAACTCGCAGAGCTTGAGGGAGCTGTTTCCGGAGGTTTGGCCGGTTATCGGCGAGTTGGCTTGCGATCTGCTGTTTGCTGAGTCCGGTCTGGCGAAGCAACGGTGGGGGCCCGGCGAGACGGAAGAGATCGGGAAACAGGGGCGGGCGGTCGCGGTCGCGGAAATGGGGCAGTGAGCATGCAACGAGTGAGCAGGTCCATCGGGTCAATTGCGGTTGGTCAACGCCGTAGCGGAGTGAGGCAGGCAGGATGGGTGGGCGGGTCGGGCATCGGCACCGGGTGGAGTCCAAATAGGATTGATTGCAGGTTGGAGAGGGGAGGATCGTCGTCGTGTCGTGTCGTGTCGACATGATCGATATCTCGTCAGCCACATCCGCACCACATCTCGCAGACGCAGTGTCGATCCGCCACCCACCTCCCTTGCGAGCTCATCCACCTTCACAGCCGCCAGACCAGCCATGATGATCGCCCTGGCCAGCGCGGTCTTCTGCGGGGGAGGGATGCGCGCTTTGGCACTGGGACTGGAACTGGGACTGGACGAGAGTTGGGACTGGGACCGCTGCCTCCGCACGGTGATTTTTTGGGCTTCTTGGGCGACGGCGTGAGGATGTTTGGTGCTTCGAGTGCGGGTGCGGGACTGGTCGAGGTGGATCGTTTCATCGTTGGCGAAGGCAAAGCCGGGTCGGTGCCGAGATTAACGGTAGGTTGGGGGTTTAGAAGCGTAGCAGGGTCAGAGAAAACGTAGGACTGAAGGAGGTGGTGAGGCGGTGAGGAGCGTAGGAGTGTATGTAGCTGGTGAAGAGAGCGTGCGGGAGGAATCCGATCGCCGCCTTGTCCTCTCCCAAACTGCACGCTGCTCTTGATCGTCATCAAGATCCTTACGAGCCGGACACAGCGACGCAGTGCAGTCCAGAATCACACATTCTGTGCATGAGGCCACCACCGTTGCGGCGCTTTGATCAGACAGGCCTCGTGCGGAGTGTACTCGCTGTGGTACGAGTGCGGGTGTTTGTGTACGTGTACAGTGTCCCCTGTGGTCGTCAATGCGGATCTGCTTCAGCATTCTTGCCACCCGAAGTTGCACGCTTGAGCCTGTTGCCGAATATACTGTATGTATACTTGGACAAGTACTCGCACTGTACTCGTACAAGCTCTCAGCCGCACGGCAAGTCACCAACCACACCCCACCGCAATACTCTTCTCCGAGTCGTTCAAAAGTCTCTGCATCATCCTTGTCTATGACGCACTTATCTCCCTACAGTGCTCGAGCGGTCCCGTTACCGTGTCTACAATACCTAAAGTAGACCTAATGTAATAGCTCACCACTCGCCTCGCCTCCCCTCCTCGCGAATAATCTTTCGAATATACCATCTCAAAGACGACGATGGTGCGACGATGAACAAATGGATACCCAGACGAGACGAGGCGCACAATGCACGAGACGAGTTACATGTCCTCCGCCTCGCCTCGAAGAGCAACAAAAGTGACAGAGCAAAGAAGAAAGAGGAAACTGTGAAATACTATCCACCAGGAAGAAGAAATGTACGACGGCAATGACGACTGCGACGAAGACGACGTAGACGACAAGTGGGATAGATGTAGGATTTCGTAGCTGGAATTCGTGGAAATCAACCATAATAAAGTAATCAGAGGGGCAGAATGGGGTAAACGAACGGAAGACCGAATCTATGCGATGCAACTCTACTATCGAGTTTTGATGCGATTGGTGATGGTGGTGACGGTTGTAAACCGGTGGTGGTGGAAGCGACGGTGATCGTCCTCGGACGACAGAGCGCGGCTAGATGCTACGGACACATATGCAGTTGGATTGGGGAAGAGACGGGTCGGGTCGGGTCGAGTCGAGTCGGGAAACGTGAAACGGGTATTGTCGAGGCTTGAGGACGGTGGCCGGGGACGAATTGATGAGGAGCGGGTTCGGGCTCGGGAGTGTATTGAGGGATAGGGAGAGTAGGGAGTGATTCGAGCACCAGACAAGTCGAGGCAGCGCATGTTCACTTGGACAACTCCTTGATCGCCTGAGGTTGTCAGGTATACTCCCACACATGGCACGACGGCGCCGCGCGACTCACCTTCTGCGCGTACAGCGCATTCGTCTTGGCCTGCTTGGACACGCCGCGCTGACGACCATAGTTGATCGCCTGCTGGACCCAGTCCTGCATGAGCTCCTCTCTGACCGCGGCCTTGTACGTGTCTCCGAAGTCTCCGATGAGGCCCAGGGTCGAGACGGAGAACTGGTCGGTGCGATCCTCGTCGTTCCAGCACTGACGCAGGAAGGTCATGATGCCAGGGACGAACTGCTGGAAGGGCAGGGCTGAGAAAGCATCAGCATTGTGGAATTATCATCACAGGAAAACTGCTGATGCAACTCACTGTCGCCTCCGCGCAGACCGTTGAGGATGCCGATAAAGGCGTCGATGATCGCCTCGCGCATCGTCCACACAAACTCGATCATGGCCAAGTCGTTGGCCGAAGCAGCGGTGGCGCCCGCCTGGGACAGGATGCCCATAACAGTGTCGAGGTATGGAACAAATGCGGGGCCGATCGCGAGCGCGACTTCTCCAATCGTCGAGATGGCGTTGGGCTTGACACTTCGGTGGATGACGGGGCTGCGGAGAACATCGACGAGGGCGACCATCAGTTGCTCAGCGTAAGGAACAATGGCTTCGCCAACAGCACGGGCAACGTCCGATGTCGCATACACGGCGGCGTTGGAAACTTGCCAGTCCTCGTACTGGCCCAAGGCTTGGAAGAGGAAGGGCATAAAAGCCTCCATGTACTTGGTGAAGCCCGTCTCCAAGGCCGAGGCGAGAGCGCCGACAGTCGCAAACGCGTCCTCGAGGACCGCCGCGTTCTTGCCGGCGGCCGAGAGCAGCTGGAGAAGGTTGGTCATGATCCTGTCGGCGAACGGGGCGATCAGGGCGGGTGACTTGTGGATGGCGCTCTGAAGCACGACGCAGAGGTTGATGTGCATGTCGTCCCAGTTGTTCTTGTCGTCGGTACCGACCAGCTGGTTCTGCATCCCCATGAGGGCCTCCTGACGGGCGAGCATTGCCGCTGCAACCTCCTGAACGACAGGGAGGGTGTCATCAGCCGACGAGGCGATGAAAGTCGCGATGGTCGTGTACGCGGCGCTGCGGCAGTTGGACTCGTTCTCCGGCTTCTCCGAGACGGGCATGAGGGCGTTGAGCACGCCAGAGAAGTACTTTGACATGACAGAGGTAGGGACGTCCTCGCCAATGAGGTCCGGCGGGGTGGACAGCTGAGTGACAAGGTTGTTGAGCGCCAAGCAGCAGCTGTTGATGATCCGTGGAGAACCCTGGAGACCCATCACCAGCGCCGAGACGAGGTCGTTGAGCTGAGCGTCGGGGTCGATGACTTCGAGCATGACCTCGGTGATCTTGGACAGAGTCCAGGCGACGGTGTCCCGAACGGCGTTGCTGGGGTCGTTGCCCATCATGTTGATCAGAGCGCCAAGGGCCTGAGACACCAAGGGAGCGAGCGTGGTCGGGTCGGGTCCATCGAGGATCGAACCAAACGCCATGACTGCCGCCTCGCGATGCTGCCATTCCTCTCGACGGATACCCGCCTCGACGAACGGCACCACCGGCTGCACGATGTCATCGCCTACATCCCTCGCCAGCAGCTCCAAGCACGCCGCCGCCGCCATTGACCTCGTCCAGTCGTCCTCGTCCGCATCCTCGCTTTGCTGCGTCAGCAGCTCGAGCAGCACCGGCAGCACCTCGCCGAGCGCCATCCTGGCGAAGTTGTGAGACTCGGCCACGGGAGTGTCGCCGTACGCAAGCGCCTTAAGACACGTCAGATCTGAGCCTGGATCGCGAGACTCAGGGACCGGGATTGCAGACACACCTCCTGAGCCTCGACTGAAAGCTCAATCTCCTCCTCGCAGACGGTGCTCCAGAACTCGATCGCTTGGAGGGCCACGGGCTCCTGGTGATGCCGCATACCCATGATCGTCAACTGATCTCGTCAGCGCCAAATCCGGCTCCACACCACCCTTATGTGCACTCACCCCGAACAGCGCGCGCTCCATGTAGAAGTCCATCTTTTCGTAGTACAAGCTCATGATCTTGACGAGACACTCGAACGCGCCGACCTGGACGGGGACCGCGTTGTTCTGCGTCGCCTCGCACACCACTTGCATGATGTAGTTGCGCTCGCCCTGTGAGTCGTGAGCGAGAGCCCAGAACTTTCAAAGCAACCCGCGCATGTGGAATGATCACTCACCTCGCGCTCAAAGTTGTCCCTGATAAACTCGAGCGAGTTGTATAGCGCATGGATCGCCGCGATCTGGACCGCCTCGTTCGTCTCCTCCTTTCGTGCCCCCTGCACGACCGCCGTGAGGATCTCATTCGATTTTGACTGCAGCACCTCCGGGCTCTGATTTCGCGTCAGCCATGCCTCATCGACTATCCGTTGAATCTCGAAAACGACGCGGCCACTCACGATGACTTCGCAGACGAAACCGACTGCTTGGAGAGTCGCCACCCGGAGAAGGGTGTTGTCCTGGTTCTGCACAAACTCGAGCAAAGAGGGGATAAGTTCGGGCCACCGCTGAACGGGCAGCTCGATCGCCGCGATAGCCGAGACGACTTGTGCGGCGACTCCCCCTGCCCTCTGGACTGGTGAGCCGAGAGTGGACAGGATCGATTGCTTCAGCGGAGCGGTGGCTTCTTCGGGGAGGTTGAGCCATCGGGTGGAAAGGGCGGGCTGGTTGATAGCGTCCTACGGGGAGATGTCAACAGGGTTCATTCTGGGTCCGCGACTGGGCGCGGTGTTGACGTACTCTGGCGGCGAGCGAGTTCTTGAAAGCCAGACCGGCCGAGTTACGAATTGTCACATCCTGACTCTCATTTGCGAGCTCGGCAGCGAGGGTGTGGAGGTAAGCATGCTACGTGTGGAAGGACCCTGATCAGCGCCGAACAAAACAACGACGAAGGTCGACTGGCCGGAGGATCTACATGCAGATGAGCACGGCGGACTCACAAAGTTGTCCTGCGAAGCCTGTTCGAGCTGCTTGGTCGCGCTCTCCCGGGTGGCGTTGTCTACGCGAGTGGTCAGTGTTCAAGCTCTTCCCCGACGGTTTCGGGCAGCAGTCGAAACGGCGTGGGTCGGATCGGTGGCGTGGGGTGTGACGGGCACGTACCGGGCGAGAGGGTGTTTCGCAAGAGCTCTGCCGCGTTCATGTCGGAGCGTGGTGTCGGCTCGGCGGGGGGTAAGAAGGTGGACGGACGGTGCGAACGAATGTGAGTGAGGAATTGGAGAGAAGAGAGATGGTCGAAACTGGGATAGGTGCGGTGGGAGCTAGGGGAGGTGGTTGTTGGTGTATCCCTATGGACGTGTAAACGCGGCCACAGGAAACGGGGGGCATTTGCTTCCGTCGGTTCTGGGAGTAAAAGGAGAAATTAACTAGCCAGAGGGGATAAAAAAGAAGCCATAGGAGTGACGTCGTGGCAGGTGGCTACGGATTGTAGTGCAGCAGTAGTGCATCCGACGCAGGGTATCTCTTTCTAAAGCTACCCAGCAAGATTCTCCCTGGGCAACAACTACAACCCGACCTATGCAGAGCTGCCCCCGTCGACTGGAGAAGCCACACGTCAGCCCTTCCGACCCGACCCGTCCCTGACCTCTGACCTCTGACCTCCTCGTGGCCTTGTGACTCACTGAGGTAGTCCGAGCCCGTAATGAAGCTCGCGTCGTCGCTGGCCAGGAAGACGGCGAGATGGGCGACCTCGAGGGGCTTGCCGCCGCGGCCGATAGGGACGGTGCTCATGAGCTTGGAGAGGGACTGAGGGGAGTAGGTCAGAGGGAGCTCGGTAACGGGGTGTGATCAGAGGAGTGGGGAGAGTCGAGGGGATAGAAGGAGGTGATAGGCAGCACCACAATCACGGGAGGAGAGAAAGAAAGAGGGGGGAGAATGAGCTCAGATGCAGAACCGAGGCGCGCAATGGTAGGACAGGACAGACGAAGAGGTGACGGAGCGTGACGGAGTGCTGGAACGCGGCTGCGTCACTCACCTCCTCATCAAATCCCTGCATGTTCGGTACCTCCATCACGCCCTGGCTCATTCAGCATGCAACACGAGGGTTCGGCGATTTGCCTGACATCTGACATCTGACGTCCGATAAAGACCACTCACCGGGGAAATGGCGTTGCATCGCACATTCCTATCCGCGTACTCCCTCGCGACGCTCTTGGTCAGACCGAGGAGCGCGTGCTTGGACATGGAGTAGACGCTTCCGAGGGAAACGGCGCGGCGGCCTGCAATGGACGCCATGTTGATTATGCTCAGTGGTCTGGTGGGCTCGGCGAGGTGCAACCTCAACACGGCCTGGGTGAGGAGTAGTGGCCCGCGTACACTGTGTCGTGGTTCAGCGAGGTCAAACCTCAGGCCTCAGAATAGTCAGATCCGATCGAGGAGCTCGACCGGACCCGACATTGACTCACTTTACGCGCATGACATCCTCATACTCCTGCAGCGGCTTCTCGTGCACGTTACACCGGTTCCCACCAAGTGCGCCGTTGTTGACGAGGCAGTCCACCCGACCGTACCTGCGTGTGATCGTCAGAACGTGACGACCTACGAACGACAGCGATAAACGAGCGTGAACGTCGCGTCGCTCACTTCGCCTTGATATACTCTTCCAGCTTGACAATGCTCTCCACGTCGCCCTGATCACAGAGCACCGGATCCACAGCTTCGTGCTCCAGATTGACCAGATCCGCCGCAATGACGGTCGCTCCGGCTTCGACAAAACCGTCGACGAGGGCGCGGCCGATGCCTAAGCGCAGCGAGTGGGTCAGTCACTCTTCGCGAAATGGGTTCTTTGCGCCTCGTCGAACTCACGCCCCGCCGCGCCGGTAATCAGGCAGATCTTCCCTTCGAGTCGACCGGGCATGCTTCAGAGAATGGCGCTTCGCACGAGATCAAAGATGGTGGGTAGAGAGAGACAGAGGGTCTAGATTGGATTGTCGGCATGTGGATTATATCTTCCCTGTGGTCATTTCAATCCGGCCTTCGGCATCGCAGCCGGACCGGCTCCTGTTTCCGTTATCGACAAATCGACCAAGCCGGCTCGGACACTACTGCGTGCGGCATCGGCCAAAGTGGCTGCTCGTCGGCACGGTGCGAGATAAATCATACAGAGACGTGTCGGAGGTCCACACCGAGATCATGCCCGCCCAGGAATCAGGAACGCCGAGCGGCGGGTGACGAGACCGTGATGGTGACGATCGCCGTCGGCAGCGACACCTTTTCCGGTTTATTCGGGCATCGGGCACTCACAGTTCCGCCTGTCGTAATGTTTGCATTCGAGTACTTATTTCTCGCTATACATTCTTGCAGCCCCCCCTCCCATCTCTCTCTCCCACATCTCTCTGCCTCTCCCGGCGAATGTCCATCGCCCCACGTAGCTTGCTTCGTCAAGCCCGAGCGACCCTAGCACGCACACACCCATCCAGCTCCCCCATCCCAATGTCCCGCCGAAGCTCCAGCACAGGCGTCAGCGTCACGACATTGACCAAGTCGTCCAGCCCGGATGTCTTCCACGTCTCCCCGGCGCCTTCTGCCCCGAGACAGAGAGCAGAGCACTGGGCAAACAGCAAGGGAACCAAGTTCAAGGACCCGTGGGACTCGTTCCGGCATCCGGTGAGTGGATCGGAACCGTTCTCCCCGGCAACGTTATGCTGGGATCGACGCTGATTTGAACGACCAGACTCCCGCGCAAATCTTCAGAGTGCGTGATAGTCATCTGAGACGCAGTCGATGGACGTGGGAATCACTAACGGGGCTACCATCTCAGCTCGGACGCGAGGTATGTCCCTGCTGCCCGATTCTATATCCCACTTCCCTCATCTCACTTCCCTCGATCCACATAGTGTCCCTCATCCACACGATCGACGGAAGAGGTTGTCGCATCCTTATCCGCGTCCGGATATCTCCCCGCTGCATCCGCTGCGCTCGCTCTGACGTCACCCCCTGACCCACTGCTAGATGAGCAAAGAAATGTCGAACGACCCCGACCGGGCCAACGCCGCATCCCTGGTCCCGCAGACCAAACCCACATGGGGTTCTCCCGCCGATGCGTCCAGAATGAAAGCCACCTGGCTCGGCCACGCCGCGTATCTCGTCGAGATGCCCACAGTCCAAGCCCCCTCGGAAGGCTCTGGTGCTGGCGCTGGCTTACTGGAGAAGGGCGGGGCACAGAGAGGAGTGAGGATACTCTTCGATCCGGCTTTCTCGAAACGGTGTAGTCCCCTGCAGAGCTTTGGGCCTCCCCCGAGGTACACTGGTGAGTGCCCATCCCAGCCCTGGCGCTCGTTGTCATGGCTCCACCCCAAATCCGACGAGTCGGATTACAGGCGCTGACCACGCACAGAGCCGCCGTGCCCCATCGACGAGTTCCCAGAGGTAGACATCATCGTGAGTGCGCAGGGCTCAACTGATCGCTCGAGACTTGCGTCACTCCTCCTCCCAACGCCCTCGCTCGGCCTGTACAGCACATCACCCTTCTCATGCAATCCGATGCGCCCCTCTGGCCACTCCTCTCCCTCTCCCAGTCGCCCAAGCTGATCCCCCAGGCAATCTCGCACAATCACTACGACCACATGGACTCCCCTACCCTGTCGGCGCTGTACAAGCGCTTCTCCTCCCGCCCCCCGCTCCTCTTTCTACCGCTGAACAATGCCCGGTGTATCCCATCGGGCATCCCCCGAAACAGAGTCATCGAGATGGACTGGTGGGAGGGCAGGGAGGTCACCGTGGAGGGGAAAGGAACGATCTCGATGACGTGTAGTGAGTGGATGGTGCGGCTCCGGAGCCTCTCACCTCTGGCCCGTGCAGGACCCAGGCTGCCAGAGTTTCGGCTCCAGGACGAGACAGTGGCCGTGTAGCCGTGTAGCCGTGCTGATCGCCAAAAGCCCCGTCTCAGCACTTCTCGTCGAGGTACGGGTATGACCAGGGATGGTCTCTCTGGTCGTCGTGGCTTGTGAAGCACATTCCGACATCTCCGGGAGAAGATGCTCCATCGGTACGTCGACGTCGACGTCCACGCCGCCGTCCACGCCGCCGCCCACGCCGCCGCCCACGCCACCGTCCGCCTCTACTTCTCCAGTCTGCTTCCCACTCATTCCTTCGGGACATTCTCAATCTTACCTCGCCGTGATGTGTCGCTAACGCTGCCATATCAGGTGTGGTTCGCCGGAGACACCGGTTCGTCGCATTTACCTCTACCCATGTTCCCCGTACACCCTCTTCAGACCAGATCCAAACCAGCACGGGAGTCCGCCGATGCGGAAGCGGTCACCACCCGAGCCCGAAAATTGGTCTGGGATTCCTCGATTGCGAATGCGACTGACTCTCCTACTCGCAGGCTACTCCGCCGACTCAGACGACACCAATCCCATCGACCCCACGGCGCCCACCTGCCCCGTGTTCAAGGAGCTCGGCGAGCGATTCGGTCCCATCTCGCTCGGTCTGATACCCATCGGGGCGTATGCGCCGACCGATACTCTTGGAGGGGTGCACTGTACCCCCCGAGACGCCGTGCGCATCTTCCAAGACTCGGTGAGCGGGTTTTACCTGATCTCGGTTTCCCAGTCCCAACGAGTCCACCTAGTCCAATGATCTTCCGTCTTGCCTGATCGTCCGACTCTCTTGTCTCATACTTTCCGACGGTTATACGTTCCTTGTTCCCTCTTTCCTTGGTTCCATCTTCCCAATTACCGTCCGCCACGGGCCTCGATATCGCTGCACGACTTGCATTTCCCTCGAAGCCTTCCGTCTCCCTAGCAGTCGTCAGGTCTCGCATCATCCGCGTAACCAATGGGCGATGAACTCCCCGACGTATCGAGCACGCACCCCGCTAACACCGTCGCAGCGATGCAAGACCGCCATGGCCATCCACTGGGGCACATGGCGCATGGCCCTCGACAGGATCGCCGAGCCTCCAGAGCTGCTCGCCCTGGCGCGCAAGGAGATGGGCGTGAGTGAGGAGCAGTTCGGGGTGCCGATCATGGGTGAGACCAAGGCGTTTGACGCGTGAGGCGGGCGTGAGGCGCGAGACATGTTACATATGCGTGGTGCAAGTTTACAGAGAGAGTATATTTATAAACCCGTAGATCTTTCAGATCCATCCCATTCCCGTGCGGGGGTGTGCGGTATGCAACTCGATCACTTGTTTGGGCCACTGTTTATCTGACACCGTCACGCCGAGTAGGGTGTTAAGCCACCTGAGCATCCAACCGTCTGTCCAAATGTCTGCATAGAAGCCGCGTTCCCGTGTGATGAGTGTCTTCCGAATTGTGCTCCGGACCTATCGTAGGGGCACCGATCTACCGTCCTGTCGGTCTAGAAGGACAGAAAGAGCATGAGTTTGCATATGACGGAAACTCCCAATTTCGTGTGACCATGGCAATGCGGGTGCTCCTCAACACCGTCACCATCGCAATCACCCTGACCTTCCCCCTACTCCGGCCCATGCCCGTGGCCCATGCCCATGGCCCATGCCCGTGGCCCATGCTCATACCTGAACCCGTGTACCAACCTTTTTCCATCCGTGCTGGTGAAGCTCGCTCTCTTCACCTCCTCGCACCCTCGCACCCTCGCCCCTCGCTCCCCAATCCGCCCCTCGCCCCTCGCCCCTCGCCCTCACTTCTTCCCCTTCTTCTTCGCCCCGCCCTTTTCCTCGCCCTTCCGCTTGGCCCCACCCTTA
Source organism: Saitozyma sp. JCM 24511 (assembly GCA_001600855.1). Classification (NCBI taxonomy): domain Eukaryota; kingdom Fungi; phylum Basidiomycota; class Tremellomycetes; order Tremellales; family Trimorphomycetaceae; genus Saitozyma; species Saitozyma sp. JCM 24511. Next base: position 960,712 of record BCLC01000013.1, on the reverse strand, counting down.
TCCTTCGCTCCATTCGCCCCCTCCTTCGGCTTGACGGTGAAGAACCCATCGAGCCTTCCCTGCTGTTTCGCAGCTAGCATCTTTGCGAGTTTGGCTGCTCCTGCCCTCACGCGGTCCTCGCTACGGGACGAGTCAGCTGAGGTTTCATTGAATCCGGCATTCCTCGGGATCCCGTCTTGTCGTTCCACTCCTGTCTTGAGAGGAATCGCTACGAAACATGTGGAGGCGAGTGTTCACAGAGCTGTGTCATAGAGCCCAGAGCCCCGAACAGCGAACAGAGGAACGACGAAAAGGTGAAACGGTGGGACCCACTTGAAACCCTTGTCACGACACAGGAACTCGACGAGACCTTCCGTATCCGGCGCTTTCCACTCGAGCTGGGCCATCAGCAACCTGTACACTCTTCCAGACAGCGATCCGCATCACAGGGTTGCAGTGCGGCCGAACGCGCTGGGTCCAAGATCCAGAACCGCGAGCGGGACCCACCTCGAGATCTTCCCCCTTGACCACGTCGGGATGTTCAAACAGCTTTTTGGCCTCTTGCCAAGGCCAATACTCTGGCAACTGCATCCCCGCGCTGGTCACCTTCTTCTTCTTCGGACTCTTCTGGCTCTTCTTCACCGGACTACTCGGCCCGGCAGACTCCCCATCCCATCCTCCTCCACCTCCACCGCCCCCGCCCTCCTCGCTCTCTGGCTCGGACGTCTCCGCGAGCGCGAGGGCTTGCGCGTTGTCCTCCGCCTTCTCGGCCATCTTGGCTCTGACAAACTTCTCGACTTCGCCGAGGGAACCGTGCTCCCGAATGAGCTTGAGGGCGGTCTTGGGTCCGATGCCCTTGGCAGGCTCGAGGTAGTCGCATCCGAGAAGAATGCAGAGCTCGATGAACTGGCGGTGGAGTCAGCGAGCGGCGGGGGGCAATCAACGACAACGAGGGCACAGGCATAGATCAGAGAGCGAGGCGGCAGCGCGAGAGGGACAAGCGGACAAGGGGACAAGCGGACGAAGGGAGGAATCGAGACGGATTGACCGACTGGAGCTGTGGCGCAAGCAAGGGGCTGGATCCAAAGGGCAAAGCCCAAGTCGGGAAAAAGCGGAAACGAAGGATAAGAAAGGGACAAATTGGAGGATCGGCATGAGCGCGCGAGATACGGGCGAGGCAGAGGCAGAGGTAGAGGCAGAGGCGGATGCAGAGAGAGAGGAGGGCCAAATCAAAGACCTCGTCGACGTTCGCGAAGAACCGCGCCGCCGCAAAGACCAAGGCATGGGTAGAACGTCCCGAGAACGTCCCCCTCCCCGTGCCCGTCCCGCGCCCTCACGCACCTGGTCCATGCTCATGTTGAGCTCCTCGAGCGCCGTCTTGAGATGGATCTCCGAGATGGGCATCTTCTTCGCCTCGCTGAAGGTCAAGTGACGGAGCAGGATCGGGGACGCGAAAGTGAGGGTGTCCATGTCCTCTGAGCCGGCGGCGTAGACTTTGCCAGCGCGGGCGAGCTCGGCGCATTGGGCCTCGGCTTCACCGGGTGCCTGCGTTGTCAGCGCCATGCACTCGTTCCCTCCCGTCCGGTCTCGTCGGCGATTCATGCGAGCAGTGATCCGCAGGATCGGCTTCCGCAAGTTGTGTGGTGCTGTAAGAAGGGAAGATGAACTCACCGTGACGACTGGGATCCCCATGAGCGATAGGAGCTTCTTGCATTCCTCGTTGTGCTCCTTGGTCACCCGCACCTGCCTCCTCGCGAGCTTATCGATGTCTTCCGCGGTACCTAAGCCGCGGGATCAGCACTCTCCACCCCTCACTTTCGCTTCACATATGGAGTCACAGCGTGATCACAGCCAGCTCGACTCGTCACCGGAACGAAGGAGTTGGAGAGTGGAACCGCGCGGCGAAACGTTCGCGCTTGACCCTACTCACCCGTCTCTTTCGCTTCGTCCTCGCCCTCCTTGGCTTCCTGTCTCAGAGCGAACCGTTTCGCGAGCTACGTACGGCGCAACGCATCAGCTCGGTCCATATCGGTAGACAGAGTAACGTCCTCAGACTGCACACGCCGCGAACGGGTCATCCTCCGCCCCAGAGCGGACGAACGCGACAACGTCAGGGCTCGAGGACGAGAGCGACGGCGAAAGGAACAAGACCGAGACCCAGCTTCGACTCGACCCGACCCGACCCGACCAGACCCGACCCAACTCACCACCCCGCCTTTCAGCTCCGGCGGCTTCCCATCAAAGATGTAACAAGGCTTTATACCGTGATCGACCATCCTGATAGTCCGATAGAAGAAGCCCATGAGGTGACTGTGAGCACCGTCAGCGACGCGGTCCACCGTCGTGTCCGAGCATATGTGTGGTCGAAGTGACCCGCTCACCTCGTCACGTCCCCGCTTTCATTCATCAACATCTGCCCGTCCTGCTGCCGCACAGCGATGAGGAACTGGTATATCGACCTGGGCTCGTCAGCGTGACCTCCAATCGGTGCTCAGTCCTCGGTCCCTCGGTCCCTCGGTCCTCATTCTTGGTCCCTCGGTCCTCGCACCGGTCCCGTTCAGACCGTGTACCGAGACAACAACTCGGGCAGGGACATGCCCTGCTCTGTGCGCTGCAGACTCGGACCGAGACTGGAATTTGAACTCGGACTCACATCGACGCGTCGATGGCGACTTTGCGTCCGAAGAGCTAGCCCCAAAGTCAGCCTAGCCCTTCCAGCGCATCCGAAATAGAGACACGTCGCCTCGACATTCCAGTCATGGTGGAACGAAGGCGGATCCGTCCACGTCAACGTCGACGCACCGTCTTCATCTCGTGGTCCTTCATCGCCCGCGGCGCGTGCTCCGAGAGCAGCGCGGTGAGGCCTATAGTGTACTTCAGCGGTGTTGGATGCCGCCAGAGGTGTGGTTGTGCTCACCCTTGATACCCATCTCGAGGGGTCTCCGTCTCGATCCGAGATGGTCGTAAGGAAATGGAAGACGGATGGAGAGATAATGTCGATATGATGTCGATCCGTATCGACGTGACGCGGACGCGAGGAGGGGCGGGCGTCACGTGGCGAGGGGTGAACGGGATCAAATCGAGCATAACGAGCTCGCGCAACTCGGGTTTTCCTTCCACTGCAATGGGCGCTGCGACTGCTGCTCGCCTAACGAGAGTGCGTCGAGGATGCACATGTGGGATCGGCGGACGGAGAAGCCAGATCAAGCGCAGATGACGGAGCACGAGATCGGACCACGTCGACAAGACCAGAAACTGCTCGCAGCAAAGCACTGCATTTTTCGCACGCACACGCACAACTATCACCGTTTGACTATTCACACTCGCACTACTCTACTCGCAACTTGTTCCTTGGTTTGACCTTTCATCGAGCTTGAGCCCAGCAGGGTGGACCTGCGGGCAGACCGGACGTGCGACTCCGATTAGTTGGAGATGCCGCTGCGCACGGGTCAGCTCAATCCAGGCGAAGGTATGGGCGAAGGTATGTGAGCAGGCACTGGGCGAAGTGGGTGAGGTGCGCGAGGTGAGGTGCGCGATATGCGGCGGTGCGCAAGGTGCGGTGCGTGAGATATCGCTGAACGACGCGACGCCGCATCACTCACATGACACCGCAAGCGGCACGGCCGCCGGCGTTGCCCGTCTTGAGCGAGTCGGCGTGGCCGCCCTTGCCGAGGTCATCGACGCCCTCGTGGACGACGACGGAGCGGCCGATGATCGAGTAGGGGCCGAAGAGGGAGATGCTGGAGTCTGCAGGGGAGTAGGGAGTCAGCAGGAGGCCTGGGGAGCTGTGCGATGCGAAGTGGAGCGGATGAGAGCGGCCACCTCGCAATGGCGATAGTGAGGCCAGGGTTGGGATGATGGGGACCAGGAAAAGCCGGTGCAGAGTGTGATGGCGCGCAAGAAGCTCAAAAGGGGGTTGAGAAAGGGAGATGAAAATTGAGTCGCTTCGAATGAGCCATGGTTGGACGGCGGGAAATCGTCCATGTCATGCATCCGTCGTCGCGCAAAGGACCGCCACTCACCAGTGATCTTGACAGCGGCCGAGCCCGACGCATCGGTCTTGACGTTGCCTACCTCCGTGTCAGCCCGTTCGCTACGCTTCTTGAACGTGCGTCCCGACCCCGCCGCACTCACCGAGGTCACCGACGTGCCTCTCGGTGTCGGAGGGGGCGCCGTGGCTCTTGCCGTGGGGGTTGAAGTGGGCTCCCGCGGAGGTGCAGCCGTTGCTACGGCGAACGCATCGGTCAGTCCTGCGATCCGGCCATCCGGGACGGGCTCTCTGAAATCTACAGGGCGCGAGAGGTCTAGTTGAGGAGGTATGGAATGTGGAATGTAGTGGCGGAAGGGATGTCTGTCGGTCGAAGCAAACCGGAAGGGATATCGGCCGAAGCCGGAAACCGGCGATTGGCCGGTGGAGGTGGAGCTGGGAGAGTTCAGACGTACGAGTTGTCTCCGAACTCGCTGCGGGGCGTTAGCAAGCACCAAGCAGGTTGGGTGACTCGGGCGCCCGCCTGGATGGGGAGTCGGACTCACTGGACGTGGAAACCCCTCTCGGCGTTGGGAGCGAGGTTCTTGATCTGAAGACGCCCATCAGCAATTCAACCCAGCCACAACTCGGCCCCGCCATCACGCCGGGTCATTGGGTCGTCGCGGTGGCTTTGCGAGGCAGCTTCGTCGACATTGACGAGTCACGAGCCGGACGAGGGAGAATGACAACATGAATATGAAAAGAGGAAAAGGTCACTCACGTCGCCAGAGACGGTGACGGGCGCACCCTCCTTCTCCTGGGTGAAGGTGATAACACCGGTGACGGACGAGTCACCCTTGAGGACAGCGACGGCCTGCGAGCGGAGAGCGGAGCGAGCGGAGCGGGTGGAGAGGAGCGTGTTCGAGTGCGAGGATGGTCACGGGTCGGAGGAAGTGGACGAGGTCGGGGTGGGAAGGAGAAGGGTGTGACGGTCAAGTGTGATGGACAACGGCAGGATATGCGCCGGATGGTGGAGCGAAGCAGCGAAACGAATGTCAGCATCGATACAACAACTCGTATCGGCCAGAGGCCGCTACACCCACCTTGACCATTTTGACTTGTTGATGGATATGTATTGGAGTGAGTGAGTGAGGTGAAGTGAAGTGAAGATGAAGACGGTGAACGCGGCAATTGACAGAACGGGGTCGGGGGGATGATAATGCCTCGCTGACCGAGTCGTCGTTTACTCGTCGCTGACGTGGGATGGCGACGACGGGCCACGGGCCACGGCGGGCGTAACCGGACCCTGACGCCGCGACAGGTTTGCTTCCGTCGTACTACCAAAAAGCCGAAACAGCGTTGCGTAGTGGCTAGCCACAAGCACCCACGTACCATGTACCAGCACGACGCACAAGCCGCATTGGCGTTTCTGTGGCCTGATTACAAGCACATGCACCCCAGCCCACTACAACATGACTAGATCCGTCTCTCGAGCTCGACTGATTCCGAACCCAACCCAGACCACCCGAACCACCCGTACCACTCAGGCCACCCAGGCCTCTCTGAGACCCAAGCTCAGTGTCCCAACTTGTCGGCCAACCAGACCCTATAGAATCTTCCCTCTAAACCGCATACTGTACCACCTTCCCTTCTCTCCCAGCATTCCCAGCCTTGCAAATGAACGGTCAATCACTCTGTCGCATGACGCCTCCTCACTTGCTCGCAGTCGCATCACCAGGTATCGTCCCGCCCGGACCGGCTCTTCCGGTCTGATTCGCGATTGACGCGGTTTTCTCTTTGTCCACGTTCTGCGCGGCCTGAGGTGGTGTGGTCCGGGTCGGTGGGACTTTGTCCGTTTCGAGCTTGGGAGTGGCACTGGCACCGGTACTGGCACTGGCAACGGCATTGGTGCTGGCGTTGGCGTTGGCACTGGCAACGACATTGGTGCTAGCGTTGGCATTGGCGTTGGCGCTGACGTTGACGTTCGGCTTGATACCGTTACTCGCCCCATTCGCCCGACCCGGCTGACCCGGCTGACCCGAATGACCCGACTGCACCTTCGGCACAGCCAAGTTCATGAACCCATTCCCGCCCATCGTGACTTCTCCCAGCCCCATTCCCATTCCCATCCCGAAAGCGCCCCAGCCGGGGTATCGCGTGGAGCCGAGCAACGATCCGCCATACACCGAGGGTCGAGACAGGTGCGCAGAACCGGGCTTGGGCGCGGCGGATGTCGCGGTCGCGCCGCTCGATTTCGTTGGCGAAGTATTGGTCGCGGTAGTGACGGTGGTCGCAGTAGTTGCAGTGGTGTTGGGAGTGCCACCACCGGGTCCAGTTGCCGACGCCGCGCCCGACGCAATCGACGGCTTGGCACTTGTCGTCTCCGCCCCACTCTTCGGTCTCCAGCTCGACTCGGGGCTCAACGGAGGGACAAGACCTCCCACCAAGACTTTCGTACTCGCGCTCGCACTCGCAGCCGTAGGCGTCGTGTTCGCCGGAACGATAGGCCTGCCTGTTCCCGTCGTCGAGGCTAGTGCCGGCATCGGCGTCGGTGTCGAAGCGGTCTTGGCCGCGGTGGCAGTGGGAGTGCTAATGGTCGGGGTCGTTGTGGTGCTGGACATTCCGCTCTGCGGTGATCTCCCCAGACCGCCCGAGGGGCCGCGCCACGAGCTCGCCAGCCCAATACCGACGTTTCCAGACGAGGGGATCGCGCGGGAAGCGGAAGGCGGCGCCCACGGGTGTGTCGAGCGTGCGTACGCTGCGATCGCCTGACCGGGCTGAGCATCGAGAATGGAGCGTGGTGTTGGGCGAGGAGCCTGGGCAGTCGGACGATAAACGTCTGTCGGACGTAGGGGGGTACTTGTACCTGCACCGACGACTGTTCCTGACGTTCCAGGATGATTCACTACCCCTCCCCCGACCGACGTGTTCTGACCCTGTCTCGCAACCGGCGTGTTGCTGATGCTCGTGCTCGTGCTCGTGCTCGTGCTCGCCTCGACCCCGTTCACTGCCCGGCCCATCCCTTCCGGACCAGGGACAACGGCCGGTCGTCCGGGTCTCGGATCATACGCTCCCCCATGAGAGTTGACCACCTCAATCTCGACGTCCCTGAGACGTGGCACCTGGACTTTACTGGAAACCGACCTGACCCTTCGTTTCTTTGGTTTGGGCTCGCCAGAGGCTTCTCTCCCTTCGCTAGGTGTTCCCTGACCGCTCGCACTGGCGCCCACACTGCCGTTCCGGATCCCCTTGGCGGAAGCTGCCTGGCCGTTCGCCTGCGCGCTCGTTTGCGTGGCCGCGGTCGGCGGCTCAAAGTCGTCGGGGATGATGGGCGGGATGAATTTCGTGCAGACGAGTCGGATGTGCTGCGCCGGAGGAAGGGTGATGAGCACAGGCTCGGGCTTGAAGAGGTTGATGGTCGTGCGGTAATCGACGTAGATGTCTGTCCCGAGGTGTTCTATCTCAATTCAGCACAATTCCACGTCCACTCCCACAATTCCAAGTCCACTCCAGCCAAGTGAGACACCACGCCGACTCACCTTGCATTTGCACCCTCACATCGATGTTGCGGGAATAATGCTTGCCTTCCTTGACAGAGCAGCACGGGCACCTCCACGCCTTTGCATCGGCGCCATGCGCCTCCGCCGGAGCCCTCACGCAACTCATGTGATACGTCTGCGCACACTTGTTGCACCTCACCACGAGCGGCGCGTCCAATGGCGGTGTCTTGCAAACACACCCGAAAGCACCCTCGTTACTCTCCGCGAGGATGAGTTTGGGTTTCCTCGGCCTCGTCCTCGCCTTTGCCGGATTCCTTGCGTCGTGAAGCCTCTTGAAAAGCCAGTCCTCCAATACGACCCGCTCGTTGGTATGGGCGTTGATCGCGTCAAAGCAGATCCCCAGCGTGAAGAGTTTTCGGGCGAGGTGGGCGATCAGCTCGAAGTCCCGGACCGGAACGGCGTCGTTGTGAGGGTCCGCGACTGGGAAAGTGATCGTCGCGAAGCGAACCGACCGGTCGATAATCTCCGCAAGAGCCGCGAGCTCGATGGGCGGGAAGATAAAGTTCCACCGATGGGTATCGGAGAGGTATGCGAGCTCGACGAGACTCGGTCGGTCGTCAACCATCTCGTGCTTGCACATGTTGCACTTGAACGGGTTCGCCGCGTTCTTCGGGTTCACCCCGGCGCATCGGGGGTGATATGAGCCCCGACACATCCCGCATTGGACCATGATCGGCTGAGGAGGTCCGCGGCAGAAACACGAGTAATTTTCGTTGGGCCGATCATCACTCGGAGCGAGGTTGTTTTTGACCCCGGCGAGAAGTTCACCCAGGCGAGTCTGGACGCGATTGCCCTTGTTGACGACACCGAGAAAGTCGGCGAGTCGACTGGTCCACTTTTCGTGAAAGTCGAGTTCCTCCTGCAGCAGGGCTATCTCCGGAATGACGACCTTGCCGAGCGACCCTTCGGCGTTTTTGATCGCCTTGCAGAGCCGATCCGCCGCCTTGGCCGTTCCAGACCCGGTGAGATGCGCCCGAGCAGAGGCTTGCCAGTCGGTCGCCTTTTTCCTGATGTTCTCCAACTCGCGCATCAGGTCGAGTATCGTCGGCGTGAGTTCCTGACCCTCCACCAGGGCGTCCACCTCTTCCAGTCGGATCGCTTTCGACGCCAACAGTCTGTCGGTGGCCACTTTCCAGGCCCGTCCTTTGGCTTCCCTCTTCTTCAGCTCGATGATGGTCGTGTGGTCCGCCGGGATCTCGCACTCTTCCGCTTCCTCCAGAAGAGACACCACTTCCGGGTACTGGATCGTCCGGTCGTCGACCTCCTCCTCCACCTTGCGGAACCACGTCAGGCGGTTCACGATCGTCTGGATCTGAGCGAGTTCTGGCAACTCGATATTCAGCGAGTTGCCAAGGATCAGTGCTGTCCGGCACTTTTCGAGGTCGAGTTCGGGTTCAGGCGTGGAGAGGATGAGGTTCGCTTCGTGCCGGAAGTTTTGGATCGAGAGCAGCATCTGTCGAAGTTGGAGGATTTCGGGAGCGTCGAATGCCAGGCGCTCCGCCTCGCGCAACAACGCAGAGAGCGTCTCGGGACTACGATCCAGCTGCTCCTCCTCCTCCTCGTCGTGCTTGCCCTTACGCCTCCGACCCGTGCTCTTCCGACTCGCCAGGGCCGTGACCCTCTCGACCCAGGCGTTCGCGCGGGCAACAATCGCCCGAAGATCCTCCACCTCAGGTAAAGGGTAAGCGATCTTCTCCCCGTCTGCGAGCAATGTGCGGAGCGACTTGAGTTGTGGCCTCGGCGCCTCGAGTAACGAGTACAGGCGGGTCCGCCACGCCTCTGGTTGAGCCGCACGGACAACAACCGCTTCGAGAATTTCTTCGAGTTGAGCTTCCGAGTACCGTTTTCGTAAAGACCGCTTCGACTTGTCGCATCCGCACAGCTGCTCTGCGTGATCCACACACGCGACGAGTTTCGTGCAGCTGCACACGACTTGAGAGAGGTAGCAGAACCCTTTACAGACGCAGCACTGGTACTGCTCCTCTGGGCAATCTTCCTCTTCAAGCGTTTCGACCAGCATTGGGACTTGCTCGCGCAGTCGGTCCCGCCGCACCGTCTCCTCTTCGACCATCTCGGCAAGGCTCTCCTGCAGCCTGACTTGGGTCAGCTTGGCGCAAATGAGGCCGCAAACAAGCAAGCCGTGATCGTGAACTCACCATAGCGCCGTCTTGATGGTCTCGGAATAGAGCGTGATCGTGATCAGTAGCTCGTTGTGTGAGAACACCGGCGGTTTCGCATGTTCCTTGTACCGGACCACACACTCCTTGCCGTCGGGCAACCAGTCCGGGAGCGCAAAGTTCACCGCCTCGTTGAAGTTGATCTATTCGCGTCGACATCAGCTCCAACCCTTGGTTCACACGGATCCGCCCCGTCCGGTGCTGCCACTCACCCCGTGGTTGAAGCCGCAGTGATACGCTTTCGGGAAGGTGATCACAAACTCGTTTGGACGCTGGTCGCACGCCACGACGCGCACACCCTCCTCCTTGAGCCGACCGGGGTTCATCATCGTCACGAGCTGGAAGAGGAGTCCCGGCTGCTGCTCGAACAGCTCGGGCGCTTCCGATTTCATGGCGGCCTCGAACTTGTACGCGTCCTCGCCCGGGATGCCGTACCATGTTTTGGTCTCTCCCCAGAACACTGCGACCACATTAGCACGGGCCCAAAAGCGTTGATAGTGGCAGAAGGACAATTTTGGGGGAGAATATGAAAAGCCGCAATGGCAGCGATGACTCACTGTAGTTGACAGAGTAGGTGTAATGGTCCTCGTTATGCCAGCAAAAAGCGGAGAAGAGCATTCCAATGTAGATCCACGGGACGGTCATGCCCGAGATATCGGATTTGATGTACCGCAGCAACGATTCGGGCAGGATCGGCATGTTGTTCAGATTCCACCCGTCCGCGGCGTACGGGTCGAGCGGGTGAGTTTCGAGTGTCGGCGCGGCACTAATCAAGAGTTCAGGATGTCAGCGGCTGACTCGATCATGCTTCACGTTCCAAGGGCCGACAAACCTTCCGTGAGTGGTGGAATGCACGTCCGCGCCATACTCCACTTCGACGGTATCCGTCGAACTCTCGGTCAGCCTCCAAAATTCCCTCTCAACGTCATCCTCGGATACAAAGGCCTTTCCGAACCTCCTTCCAAGCGGGTCAAGTCCTCCCGAAGGAGTCGATCCCGAGGGTACTGGACGATGCTTGTTCCACCACGCGTAGGAGAACGCCGCGTCGCGGGCCTGGAAGGACGGGATCGAGTGCTCGTCGCCCTCTTCGAAGCCGTAGTCGTCGCCCTGACTCAGCAGGCAAGGGGTGCAGAACCATTCCTCGTTGGTCGGGACGGCAGCGAGTGGCGGGTCAAGGCAGTATGTGTGGAATCCTAGGTAGAGGTTAGCTGGCACACCAATCTCACATCGCGGAGGTCGTCAAGACCCACCCCGATCGCAGCCGTCGCACAGGAGGATCTTGTCGGCGGCATGGCCTCCGCCGCAGATCTCGCACACTTCTCCCTTCTGATAGTCGTCCTTTGGAGGCTCTTTCGGCACCGCCTTGACGGGCGGAGGCGGCGACAAGCTATCGTCACTCAGATCGCTATCTGTCCCTTCCCGACTGGAGAAACCAGGGACTTTGATCTTGAGGGTCGGGAGTGCGGCGGCAGCCGAGGATGCGCGTTCGGGTATTTGAACCCCTCCGAGAGCGGTGGGCGTGGCTGGGATGAACGGCGATGCCGATGCGCTTGACCTCGTCGTCGGCGCCGCGCCCATCCGTGTGGGGATCGCTCGCATCCCGCTCATCCTACCTTGCTTGGTCGGCGATGCGGGGCTCTCGGCGGTCCAACCGGGAGGCGGAGGCTTGGTCCCGCTCGCTCCGCCGTTGTTGGTCAGTGGCGTGAGAGGCGATCCGGAAACGGACTTTGCCCGGTTCGCAAACTTGTCAAAAGGCAAGATGATCTCGGCGTAGGCCTTGCGCATGTGATTGCCCCACTGAGCCTCAAAGCCGAGTGTCTCGGCGAGGTTGGACCACGCCTTGAGCCGATCCGTGTCTTCGAACCCGCCGAGTTTCGTCACTTCCTTTCGCAACCGCCATAGATCGACCGGTTTCCGATCGATGGTCGGGATGGTCACCTCCGAGTCACCCTGTTGGAGGTGATACATCGTGAGCTGTTCTAGAAAGTTGAGCTTGGCACGAGACGCCGCCTCGAGCGAGTTGAGCCGTTGCAGTCGCGTCTTGAATCGGAAAGTGTCCGAGTCGAGGGAGAAGGGCATCTTCCATCCTTCGGGTGGGACGATCTTGCAGATACCATAAGGCCTTGCTTCTGGACCGATCGACTCGATGTACCCGAGAGGATCTCGGAACTCGTCCTCTGTAGGGTAGAACACGGGGCAATCTTCCAGTCCGAACATGCGCGGTTTTGTCCGTGGAGGCGGGTAACGCGGAGCCTCTGTGCGGACTGTCTCCATCTTGAAAGGTGGGTTGGTCGTCACCGGGCGGTGGAGGGGGTTCCTCGCCGGCGACGGAGCTGGGGGAAGCGACGAGGGACCCTGTGCCGGAGCAGGGAGGAAGGACGTGGCCGCCGGGCCGGACGCGAGGGTTATGGGCATACCGCCCCGATCAAGCTTGGAGATGGCCTCGACCTTTGAGCGACGCTGAGATCGTTGGAGCTCGGCTCCCATCTCGACAAACGTCATGGGCACCGCGGGCGCATACTCGGGATACGATCGACAGGTAGTGAACGTCTGTCTGATCCGCTTGGACTCGGAGCTTGGTCTGCGGACCCCTCCGACAAAGCCCGATGCAGAGGCAGAGGCAGGTGCAGAGTCAGAGGCAGATGCCGGTGCGGGCGTAGCAGCCTGCGGCGGTTTTGGTGTTTGAGGCTTGGACGGTGATCGTCGCGGACGAGTCGAGGTGGGAGGCAACGAAGGCGAGTTGACGGTGGAGGAGGTGGCGGTGGGGAGAGGAGGAAATGGGACGGAAGAGGAGGCAGATGCGGTAGGAGCTGCTGGGTCCTGCATTGTAATACTTCCCTATCGGCAGTGGGCGCCCCAGGGTACGACAAGCAGGACGAGTGGGCCTGGTGCTTGGGGTTGGTTCTGAAGAAGAGGCCAGTTTGAGAAGAAGGAGCAAAGGGTTGTGCGATGGTGTTATTTGTCAGAGCGATAATGAGCTGGACCGGTGGAGAATAGCCAGGAGCAAGGGAAGGAAAGCCACTCGGGAGTTGGTCGAGAGAGGCCTCTGGTACTCGCTCGGGCAAAGTGGTCGACAGCCCGGCGGCGGATAATCAAGGGGGGCCGTAGCAGTGTCATTTATGCCACGTCACACGTCGGGACGGTACCCTGCTTTTGATAAGACCATTCCATTGGGGCTCACGATACAGCGAATCGGCATGCATGGCGAGTGAGCATAGCAGGATCGCGGGGCAATGCATGCGCACCGTTCTGTGGAGATGGCAGCGAGGAGTACATAGTAGTATCCCACCGACTGACAAGTACAACGGTACAAGTGAATGTAATACAGTAATCAACTGCACGCGGGCCGGCGCGTGCGGGGGGGATAATCAATAAAGGAACCCTGTGAGCGTCGCTGTGTCGCTGTGCGTGTTAGGTTTGTTTCCCTTTTGCCCCTCGTTAGCACGCTACGATCGTTTCGTCGTTTCACAACTCCCCCTCCCCCCTCGTTCTCCTTCTCCTTCACCCTCATCCAATCCTTGCCATCGTTGCCCTCTTCCTCCCTAATCCGCACTTGCTTGCTTGTTCATATCCGTACAGACCAGACACCCCCTCGTTTTCTGACGTCCACGTCAAAACACCACACCACCAAACCGACACACACCGGGGATCGGCCTAGCCCTCGCCCTCGCCCTTGATTCCGCTTCCCTGCCCTCGCATCGTCTTGGCGTGCTGCGTGCTGAGTGCACACATCTCGTTCCAACTCGACTTCCATCCCTCTCTTTCTCACTCTCACTCGCTTCCACTTCTTCCTCACGAGCACATTCACACCATCGTCACGACCGACCGACCGCGCGATTCGGCGGCATCCTCATCCCTGTAGCCTTTAACCAATCACGGCATTCACGTTCGCTCTTACCGCATCTCCTCCACGCACAGGCCTGACGACGTCAATAACCTCGGTCCATCCTCACTCACGCCACGCACCCTCGACCTCCTTGCCTGTCTTCGCTGCATCTCATCGGATCGGCTTTACAACCACCGATGACCCCCCGCAACGACCTCGACCGCACCTAGACGACCCGACCTGCAGTCGCCCTTGCTCTTCCTGCCATCGCACCCCGTCCCGACTCATCGCCGTCGCCATGTCAAACTACCCCGCCGGCCCATCCCGGGCATACACCCCGCCCCTCCCGCCGCCCGTCCCATCCAAAACGTCATCACCCTCTCTCTCCCCCTCGTTCTCGTCGTCCCATTCCGTCGACCGTCCCGCCCCAGGCGGTGGTTGGGCTAACGGCAATGGCACCACTGAGGCTCCGGACGCCGCAGAGGGATCGAGAAGAAACCCTTTGGTGGACCTCATCGATAGCGAGAAGCTGTATGTTGAGCAACTCGGTCTGGTCATTCGCGTGAGTCACCCCTGTCCGCGCCCTCTCTTTCTGGTGTTTGTGAGGCTCGGGAGTATGGGGGAAACCCCGAGTTTGACACGTTGGTTACCAATCCTGACCACTGACCATCTCAGCGCGTCGCGGGTGCTTGGTCGCGCAAGGACTTCCCGCCTCCAAAGCTCGACGGAATGTTTCGCTGCGTCGAGTCGGTCTACCGCGCAAACAGGTCGTTTGGGACGGTACGTGTTGTCCCGCGCATTTGCTCGTCTCGCTGACATCGTGCAGAAACTCAAGGAGATCGGCCCCAATCCGTCCAGTCCCAAAGCCCTCGGAGATCTTCTCATGCGATGGGTCCGTACAGACTTGCTCTCTCCAGTCCCACACGTGTCATCGCTGAATGCCGCGTTTTTCAGATTGACGACCTCGAGCCTGCCTATCGCAAATACTGCACGACCTACCTTGCAGGCTTCGACTCGTACCCCCCTGTTTCCCGCAACGTTCTCCTTCCCGGTATCCTCACGGACATCTCGACCTCCACACCCCCGACGCCTCCTCTAGATCAATGGTCACTCGACGCGCTGTTCCTCCTTCCATACACCCGGCTGCGATACTATCGCAAGCTGTACGCTCGACTGCTCCGGAGCACCAAGGAAGGGCGAAGCGACCACCGTCTCTTGCTAGTCGCGAACCAGCGTCTCGAGGCGTTGGTATCCGACGTGGAGGCGCGGTTGGAGATGGACGTCGCGGAGGAAGAGACTGCGACTGCGTCGGTGTCCGCGCCGGGGAGCACCGGTGATCGATCTAGGGAAACGAGCTGGCTGGACAAAGAGAGGGTCAGCAGGACGAGCAGCGCGATGGACAGCTCGTTGGAAAGTCACTCAAAGTGGGTGTTTGTGTTCCGGAGCTGGCCTATCTGACTGAAGAAGCTCTCCCTTCAGCAGTCGCACGGAAGATCCTCGCAACTCGGCTGGATCGGCAGCGACCAGTTTCAACCAGAGTCCCCAACGCAGGCCGACAGTCACGGTCCCGGCCCTCACACCCACTTCCAAGGCCTCGCCCGTCTCCGCGCCTATGCCTATATCGGATCTTGAGCTCCGCATCGATCCAGAACGCACCATTGATCTCTTCTCTATGAATCCAAAGGTACGCCACCTCCACGCCGCCATGATGGTCATGTCCGCTGACTGGTCCAGAAATGCAAACTCCAGATGAACCCGCCGAGCTTGCCTTACCATCGCGCCCTCCGATCCTCCTTTGACGTCACCGTCCAGTTCACACCGAGCTCGACGGGACAAACCGTGGTGCATCGCCGAGCTCACATTTTCATCCTCTCGGATCTGTTCCTCGTTGCGGAATGGATGGATGCGAGCGACAAGGCGGCAAAGGCGGTGCAGGTGGCGAAGGAGCAGCCCGAGAGGGTCGGGCAAGGTGGCCCGATGCCAGAGATGTGGCTATGCTACCCACCCCTTGCAGGGAAGCATCTCATGGTCGCCGAGGGGTCCCAAGGTGGGTGGAGTCGTATTCACGATCAGCACGACATCGCTGAACGCGCAGCCAATGTCTTGACCGTCATGATCCTTCGCAAGGAGACTTTTGTGATCCATGCAGAGTCGGATGTGGCCAGGGACCAGATCATGAAGGATCTCATCGACTGCATCGATTTTGCGACGAACCGTACGTCCAGTATCTCTATCGCAGTGCTGCGGGTCAAGCTTACACATCGCAGTCTCGCGCAGGAACACCACCACTGCGCCTTCTGCGTCTTCTCCAGCCGGACCCGACGCACGTTCGCCGTCTTCACTATCGGACGCGCGATCGCACGAGAGCACGTTCCCACCGCTCCGGTACCCCAGCCCCTTTTCCGCCTCGTCTTCGCCTGCGACCTCGCCCCGCCCGTCTGATGCTTCCGAGTTCCATCCGCCCGCTGCGCTGGGAGGCAACGCGCTCGTGTCGCAGATGACCAAGATGTCTCTCGAGCCTGGAGAGACGGTTTCCTGGCAACGGGGACCGTCGCCTCCTCCCCAGCTCCCGACGGTGCCTGTGCAGCCGATGGGCGGTTCGACCGTCGCGGCCTTGCCGCCCCGTGGAGCGAGTCTACGATCGAGGCCCTCGATCAACGCGACGTCTCCACCACTTGGCCCTGGCGCGCCGCAGCTGCCATCGTTGCCGTTTGGCTCGGACTCGAGCCTCGCGAACACCCAGGGCGGAGCGCCTGGAGCGCCTCTTCCTCGCTCTGCATCTGGACGATCGGTGCAATCCGCACCCCGACCGCCGGAGCACGACATCCCGCCTGTCCCGGTTATCCGCGCGGCTGGTTCGCACATGTCCGACTCTGCGCCATCGGTCCCCTCATACGCCCCTTTGCACGGCATGGGACCGTCTCGATCTCGCTCTGCCGAGCCACTCCGGCCCATTGATCCTCTGGCGCCACCTCGTCCGGGTGGTCTGGCACCACAACCACCCTCCGCGCGGTTCTCCTCTTTCCCGCACCAATCCGCTCCGGACGACGACGCCTCGCCGCCAGCCTCGCCTACAGAGGAGGAACCCGCGACGCTCACTGGTCCCGCGGTTATTTCCGCGCAGATGAAGTGCAAAGTCTTCCTCCAGCAGGGTCACTCGCAGTGGAAATCCCTCGGTGCGGGCAAACTCAAGCTGTACGCCCAGAAGACGGGCAACGTCAAGCAGCTCGTCGTGGAGAGCGATAGCGGCTCCAAGGCGATGCTCATCTCGACGATCGTCCTTACCGACGGAGTGGAACGGGTTGCCAAGACGGGGGTGGCAGTGGAGATCAGCGATAAAGGGAGGAGAACGGGGATAATATACATGATTCAGCTGAGGAATGAGACGTCGGCAGCGGGGCTGTTTGAGAGTCTGTTGGCGGGATCGGATAGGGCGGTGGGGCGGTGAGGCGGTGAGGCGGAGAGGGTCGAAGTATAGATCGGAAGGGAGGGGCGGGGAGACGGAGCCGAGTCGAGTCGGAAGGCGAGCGAGGCGGCTTGGCCGTCGCGAGTCGCGTAGGGAGTTGCGCGACTGCGACGCATTTATACATACTGTTCTCGCACCCTTGTGCAGTGCATAATTCCGGACACCATGATGCAAGCAAGGAATCGAAACGATACATCTGCTGGAGCCTGTCGTGGCCAGCTTGTTGAAAGCTTGACTTTGCCTGCTGCAGAGAGTACTCTGGTGCGGTTTTGGTGCCACGCCGGGAATCGTTCGGACAGCCGATGGATCTCCGTTTGGGTTTTGGTAAAGGTCACGTGTTGGATGGGTTTCGTGTCGAGGCGCCAAAGTCATCGCTTGAACGTGACAATCCTTCTGGCTGTTCCACATCCTTTCACCCGTCCACGGACCGATTGCGTCTCGTCTCACCGCTTCACTCCTACTCGATACACCAGCATCACGCAAGGTAGTCTCGAAGACGTGCTGTACGCATCGATAGACGGACGACGAAACGAACGACGAACGACGACAGACGACAGACAGACTACGAGGGACCAAAGTCTGATTGATTCTTGACCCCTCCATCACCTGACCTAGCACCTCATCATCACGTAGCGTAGTGTCGCCAACCAATCGTCTTGTACGTCTTCTCCATTTTCCATATCAGTTCAGTACTCTACCTCGCTTCTACCCATCTACCTCGCCTCGCGGTCTCGCGGGGATAAGCCTTCATTCACCCCTTTCATTCGATTTAACCCAACCCCGGCGTGGCCTCCACATCGCATCAAATCCTCTAACGCGACATCAGCCAAGTCCACCGATTCACCACCACCATCACGAAACTCCACTCGCCCATCAATCCAAGCAGCCCACGCGACCCACCACTTATCTGACTTTCTTCGGCACCCTCCTCCCCTCCTTCCCGCTCGTCACCCACACCGCATCGCACTGTGCGAGGACACGTCGAGCGGATTCGACACGATGCACCCGGGACTACTGCACCGTCGGTTCGTGACCGACCTCTCGTCGAGCTTGTTTTCGTTCGTGCTCCCCCTCCTGCCAACGCAGGAAGAACGGGCCGTCAAGGAAGAGTACGTCGGCTCGATCCTGCTCTACTTTGTGCTCAAACACCCATGCCCCATGCCCCATGGCCCATGCCCAATCCCTGCTTGCGCGCGCCTCGTCAAACGTTGCGTAGCTTGAACGAGGCCTGAGACCACGCATCATGGCGGTTCGGCCGTCCAGCGTGGAATGGAGTGATGATGATGGTGGTGGTGTTGGACTGGGCTGACGCCGTCTCGCAGAGTCCGAAGCCTCATTGAGAAACTCGTGAAGACCATCGAGCCCTCTGCGCGTCTGCTGTCTTTCGGGAGCTCCCAAAATTCTTTTGGGTTGCGCAACTCTGGTAAGTGAAGTGGGGCCGCATATCGCATATCACGCATCGCACAACCCACATCGCACATCGCACACCGCGCAACTCCTATTTCCCCTGCCGTGCAAAGACCAAAACCCATCCGGTGGGCGCGGATCAAATAGAGAGGAAATTGGGATTGGCATGGAGCAATCGCCATACGACCGCTGATCACCAGACATGGACCTCGTCGTACTCATCGACGACCCCTCGGCGAACCTCGAGGCGAGCCACCTCGTGCAGATGATCGGGGATCTCCTCCAACGCGTGAGTACGGGTTCATGTGACTGCGTGGATGGACACGGCTTCGTGCATCCGATATCATGGGACAGCACTGACGATGTGATTGTGAATAGGAAACCAATTTTGATGTGAGTTTGGAGGAATAACGCGTGCTGTCGTGCCCTCCCATCGTGCCCTCCCATCGGTCCCCTTCCCCAGACGCCCTCTCTTCCCAATTGCCACGTCTCTATCCCTCCTCATTCCCACGCCTCCACGTTTCCACGTCTCCAATTTTCCACGTCTCCACGTCTCCACATCTCTCCGGCCCCCGCCTCTGCCTCTCAGCGACATTTTCCATATCCCGCTCGTCTCTGGACCCCCCCCCCCCCATCCCGACCCAGCTGACCCCGCGCCCAGGTCAAACCCCTCCCGAAAGCCCGTATCCCGATCCTCAAGCTCACCCTCGCTCCCTCCTCGGCTCTTCCCTTCGGCATAGCCTGCGATATCGGCATCGAGAACAGATTAGCAATCGAGAACACGAGGTTGTTGCTCACTTATGCGACCATCGATCCGGCGAGAGTGAGGACGCTGGTGCTTTTCCGTGAGTCGAACGGGACGCCGCTTCCGTGGACCATGCTCTGAGAAAAGATGGGAGGCGAAGGCAACTTTTGGAATGCCGCCTCGGGGTCATGATGGTTCGAAGAGATGGAAAGGGAAGAGGGGCCAGATTCAACGAGCGATGGAGCCCACGCTGACGCACGATAGTCAAGGTCTGGGCGAAGAGGCGGAGGATCAACTCGCCCTACCGCGGAACATTGTCATCATGTGAGGGCTGCGTCCATCCTCCACGTCTACTCTATTACAGCCACCTTGCGAGATCTCGTCGCCCCACCTTGATTGAGCTGGGCGATGCGAGATGCCTGTGTTATCCGCCGTAGTCACGTACCCCGCTCACGCCCTCAGACGGCTTCACGCTCATGGTCCTCTACTACCTCGTCCACGTCAAGCAACCCCCAGTGCTCCCCAACCTGCAGCGCATCGCCCCGCTCCGTCCTCTCGCCGAGCACGAGGTCATGATTCAGGGCCGCAACGTGTACTTTTTCGACGACACCGAGACCCTCAGGCAGGAGTGGAGCTCCATCAACTTTGAGACGGTCGGAGAGCTGTGCGTGGGCTGAACTCATCTCGTCGAGCCCTCCTCGTCGACGACATCGGCTTTTCGTGGTCTCGCGAGGGCTCGGTGCAGTGTGGTTGCAACCGATTCCAGGCTCAGGCTGATTGATTGCGCCAGGTTGATCGACTTCTTCCGGTACTTCTCGCACGACTTCCAGTTTAACAACTCTGTCATGTCCCTCCGTGCGGGGCAGTTGACCAAGGAGAGCAAAGGATGGGTCAATGACGTGAGTCTGCAAGTCTGACGATGGGAAAGCTCGTGTATGGGGCACGGTGCTGACTCGCCGAGATCGATGTCGGAGGACTCAACGAGATGGCGAGGGACAGGAACAGGCTGTGTATCGAGGATCCCTTCGAGATCAGCTACAACGTTGCGAGAACAGTGACCAAGGACGGGCTGTACACGGTGAGGAAAACGGTGTGACGTGACCTGGCGCGTGCTGACCCGCCCAGCTTCGAGGCGAGTTTATGCGTGCAACGAGGGTGAGCAGTTTTCTGTTCCTCGGCGACCTGTGCATCTGACGCGCTTCAGATCCTGACCCAACGCCCCGACCGCGCCGTCATCGCTCTCGCCGAGCTGTGTCGCGAGCGTGACGACGAGCTGCATCGCGCGCCGCGTTCCGCCTCCCCTGCCCCTCGTGCCCTCAGCACCCCTCGGGGCGGGTTCACACCCAACGTGCCCAATGGCGGGTGGCGCAGCCATTCCCAGGCTCCGTTCGATCGTCTGGCTGGTAGTGGGCCCGGTGCGCACATGGACGCGCCGACCGGTCGTCGAGGCCGGGTGTCCGAGACTGGCGAGCCGGACTATACGGCCCAAGAGCTGTGGCTCCAGAGCCAAGGTCCAAACCTCGGGAATGTCGGCGGCCTCGGACTCGGCTTTGAGGGATACAACTTTGAGCAGTCGTCTGGCGGTCGTGGTCGTGATACCGCAACGAGAGGACTCGAGACGCCAGGCGGGTACAACCGGGGAGTGGGTGGTGGACCCCGTCGGTCGGCTAGCGCATATGACAATGGCGGGAGCGGATCGATCTCGGCGCCGTTGTCCCCTCACAAGTTGTACGCCCAGCTCGAGCTGGGTAAGCCCCATCCGCAAGCCCCCGTTTGGCCCGCTGCGGCATTCGAACAGCGATTCCACCACCCGCCGGGCACGGGTGGATCGTCGTCATCGTTCCGCAATTCGTCGACTGCGTCGACGGGTACTTCTGCCACGTCAAGAAGCAACTCTATGATCCCGAATCCGAATGGCGCGACGACGATCGTCGGTCCGAGCAACACGATGGGTTCCCTCGCCGGCCTCGGTGTTGGGATCGAGCAGGACGCTCCGTCCGCTCTCCCGCCTTTCGCGCCGTTCTCGCCTCCGACGGTACCCTCGATCTTGCGACCACTGAATGGTGAACCGGCCAACTACATCTCCCCATCAACGCTGCTTTCTCCCAACAACCCGCCCAAGCAACTCTCGGCGAGTCCCCTTGGCGCGGGCGTGGAGGGCCTTGCAAAGGAGTTTGGCAAGATGGGGGTGACTCCTCCCGGAGCGGGAAACGAGGAGCCGAGCAAAGCCCGCGAGGAGGAGGTGGGGAGGAAGGGCGTGCCCGGGAATGCGAGCGGGCAGGATAAGGTGGCGGAGGGAGAGGGAGGTGGGGTGACGTCGCCTAGTAGGCAGAGGAGCTTGTAGCCGGGCTTCGGAGCTTTGGGCGTAAGTGGAGATGGGTTGAGTGAGTGGAGGGGAAGAGAGCGGGGCTGGAGAGGGCGGGCAGTACGGGCTTGAGACCCGTATGACCGAAGCTCTGGGTCTGGCCTGTGCGGCGGCGTCTCACAGCGAGCGTGAGGGTGGACCGGAGGCGAGGCTGGCGATCTGCACCTGCACCTGCGAAACGGAGTCGGAGTGGTGCTTGAGTCTGCGGGCTTGGTCTCACATGAGGTATCCCACTTCGTTCGGAGCAGGCCAGGGAGCCCGCGGAGGGAACGAGACGATGAGTCGGGAGGAAAGAAGCTGAGGCTGGACGCATCGCGACCGGGAGGAGTTGACGGGACGTGACGAGAATGGGTGGCGTGTATCCGGACCAAAGCACGCTTAAGCCCAAGCAAGCAAAGAAATCTATCAAATCCAACCCCAAATCCAACCCAAGCCAACGCAACGCAACGCACTTGCATCATCTTCCGTTCTCGTCCGTTGGTATCTATCTGCACATAGCCATAGCATGCAGCAACTTGCATCGGACGTGCCCCAGCGACGACGACGAGTAATTTGGTCGCGGTGTTGATGTGGCGTCGGGAAGATCCGCCACATTGGATTGTGACGGATTTATCGGAGGACCCGTTAGCCGAAGCGTGGGGGGACAAGTGCCGAGCCGCGACAATATGGGTGGCAGGGGGCGATTTGTTGCTGTCTGCATCTCTCTCTCTGTCACCACCTCATAATCTCTCTGGCAAGCTTGTCATCGCTTGTATACATCTCCAGCACCGATACATCACCACCCACACACTCGCATCATGGTCATGCTCGCGCGGACTCCTTTCGTGCGTCGATCCCACCAATCTCACCGCTTCCACCGAGTCCATTCCTCCCATTCCTCCCCTTGTCGGATACATACATCGAATGATCAACCCCACACCCCAGCCCTTGACCCTCGCTGACGCTCGCAGACCCCCTCCCTCCTCCGCCCGCTCACCCACCCTTCATCCTCCACCTCCCTCTCCCGCGGTCTCCTCCGGAGCACCGTCCTCGGCTCGAGGGGGCTCGCGACGCAGTCAGACCCGTATGATGTGGTCGTCATTGGCGGTGGACCGGGAGGGTATGTCGCGGCCATCAAGGCGGCGCAGCTGGGTTTCAAGGTGGGTCGGAGTTCGGGTCCAGGAGGGCATCATCATGGTGTTCGATGGGGACGTTGGGGACGTGGGCAGCGGCGGTAGATCAAGTTTGAGTGGAGGGTCCGGTGATGTGTGGAACACAGATCAATGTGCCCGAGGAGTGGGCGCAATGCAGCCCCCAGGAGTTCGCATGGAGCACCTTCTGGGGAATGCGCTGCTAGATCCCGGCGACGCCTTGTGTCCCGACCAATCCCTCGACCCGGTGGCAAGTAGACTGAATTCCCGCTGACTCAGCCAGACCGCCTGTATCGAGAAGCGGGGAAGCCTCGGTGGGACGTGCTTGAATGTTGGGTGCATCCCGTCCAAAGCGATGTGAGTGGGGGCACCTTTTCCTCCGCATCTCCTATCACTGCATATGCGCGAGGGTGCGACGGTTCAGTGTCTGGGGGGGGAGGGGCAGGTCGACGGATTGTGATTTCTCCTGCTCGTCTGGGCAGACCCCATCGTCTTCTCGCTCCTCAATACTCGTCTACCCCCGACCGTACCCCTCGGTCCCCTCCTCCAATGCTGCTTTGATCTTCTCCTCTCACTGATTCGTTGTTTTCGACTCCCGCTGACCCCCGCACCCCGCCCAGGCTCAACAACTCGCACATCTACCACCAGACGCAACACGACCTCAAGAACCGGGGTATCGACGTCACCGACGTCAAGCTCAACTTGAAGCAGATGCTCGCCGCCAAGGCCTCGTCCGTCAAGGCGCTTACTGGCGGTATCGAGACGTACCTGTTCAAGAAGAACGGCGTCGACTACATCAAGGGCGCCGCGTCGTTTGCTTCCCCTACGCAGATCAACGTCGCGCTGACCGACGGCGGGGAGACCCAGGTCGAGGCGAAGAACGTCATCATCGCGACGGGAAGCGAGGTGACGCCTTTCCCCGGCATCGAGATTGATGAGAAGAGGATCGTCAGCTCGACGGGTGCTCTGGATCTCCAGGAGGTCCCCAAGAAGGTGAGCGGGAGCGGTAGCGGCATTGGCAGTCATATTGCTGGCGGATCCGTTCGGGCCATCGCGCCCACTCGGAGTCCCCATCCCCGTCGTATATCCACTCGGTCGGCGTAATCGGGCGTCCCCCGCACAGATGCTGACGCCGCACAGATGGTCGTCATCGGCGGAGGTATCATCGGTCTCGAGCTTGGTTCCGTCTGGTCCCGTCTCGGTGCCGAGGTCACCGTGGTCGAGTTCCTCGGTGCTGTCGGTGCCGGCATGGACGGCGAGGTTGGGTGCGTCGAAACTTCCACCAGGCCAGACGAGCAGTTTCGGCTGGATGTTGTGGCTGACAGGGCTATAGCAAGCAGTTCCAGAAGATCCTGGCGAAGCAGGGCCTCAAGTTCAAGCTCAACACCAAGGTCATTAGCGCCGAGCGGGAAGGCGAGACGGTCAAGCTGAAGGTGGACGCTGCCAAGGGCGGCAAGGAGGAGACTGTGAGTCGGCGCGGCGTGCTCCTACGACTCTCCTTTTCCCGGTGTATCATCTTTGGAGCTCCGACGTATCGTCTTCGGAGCGACGTCGTTTGTCAACGTTGCTCCGGGCCTCGCGTCGTCGCGTCGCCCCCGATCTCGGTGCGAACGTGGTGGCGCGACTGCCCGGGATACGCGTTATCCTCCATCATCCCGCCTGCCTTCCGCTGGACATTCTCCTCGCGCCTGTGCTGACCCACCCAGCTCGAGGCCGACGTCGTCCTCGTCGCCATTGGTCGCCGACCCGTCACTCAGGGCCTCAACCTCGAGGCCATTGGCGTCGAGACAGACAAGCGTGGCCGTATCGTCATTGACGACCAGTTCAACACTTCAGCCAAGGGCGTCAAGTGCATCGGAGATGTGACTTTCGGGCCCATGCTTGCGCACAAGGCCGAGGAGGAGGGTGAGTCGGCGCGAACCCTAATTCACGCACACACATATCACCATACGTGGGATCAATTTTCGCGTCGGGAGCTCTTGTGGCGATATGAGCAAGCAATGTCGTGCTCCAAAGCTGCACCCCCCAACGTGGAACGATGTGGAATGGCTGGACGGCACTGACTCGCGCCCGCGCGATTAGGTATCGCCGCCGCCGAGATCATCAAGAACGGCCACGGACACGTCAACTACGACGCCATCCCCTCTGTCGTCTACACCCACCCCGAGGTTTCGTGGGTCGGCAAGAACGAGGAGGAGCTCAAGGCGGCCGGGATCAAGTACAAGGTCGGAAAGTACCCCTTCGCGGCCAACTCGAGGGCCAAGACCAACCAGGACGCGGAGTGAGTGGGGGTTGCGCCAACAGCCAGAATTCTTCCGCTCGTCATTGTCCATTTGCCAATTCTACCTCTTCACGGGTAATGAGGCATTGTTGCCTTTTGCCCAGCACCCTCCTGATTGAGAGTCACGCTTGCAGCCAGCCCGTGATCTGCGCGTGAATCGTGCTGACTTTTCCCTAGCGGTTTCGTCAAATTCGTATGTCGCTTTTGAATCCTCGCATCCATCCCTCGTCTTCCTTGCAAAGTACCCGCTAACCCGCCTGCAGCTCGTTGAGAAGGACACCGACCAGGTTCTCGGCGTTCACATCATCGGTGAGTCCGAGTCCGATTCCGAGTCGAACTCCGCATCACGTCCACACCCACACCACACCCGAGGTCTCACATCCTTACCCTTCACCCTCCCTCTCCCCTTCCTGCCTACCCTGATGGCCAGAGCGCTAACGCCCCGTTCGCAGGCCCCAACGCCGGTGAGATGATTGCCGCGGCGTGTCTTGCGGTCGAGTACAAGGCCTCGGCAGAGGACATTGCGAGGACTTGCCACCCGCACCCCACGCTCTCGGAGGGTGAGTCGGAGTGGGATCGGAAACGGATACGGATATGGTCTTCCCCCCTCCCCCGGGGCCTTTTTCTTGATCCTCAGTCGATTATCCCCGGTTTTGCTTCTGTTGCTTCGATTCCCCTCGTCCTCTGTACTCCTCCGCATTTGGCCTGTGCTGGACGTTTGATGCTCCACTCCCCACCTTGTTGTCTCCCAAGTGGCACTCCGATCGTTGATTCGGTGCCTGCGCGCTTCATGTGAACGAGAGCGAGAACCGCGCTAACGTCGATATACAGCCTTCAAGGAGGCCGCTCTGGCAGCTTACGACCAGCCCATCAACTTCTAGGCTTGGTCTAAGCGTGGGCGGCGGGGGAGATGGGGCGGGGGGTGGACAGGATCGGCCGCGATGGGAGCGTTGGGTGGAGGTATACACCCAAGAAAGAGAGGCGCGGGTCAATCACCCGTTTGAGTATATGGGCATATATGAGCATGCAGTCTTGCGGACGTGGCGGCGGACACGGGCGTACAGTACTTGGATAGGACTGGTCTGTCTGGGTGGTGCTGTGGTGTGGTGGTGTGGTGGTGCTGTGGCGTGGTGGTGTCCAATCGTGGCTCCCCCGGAGGCTCGATACATGGGCTACTCCTATTTTCTGCTCGTGGAACCGGCGGGTCCAAGTCGGTGCACCGTGCAAATAGTTGTACTGTGCTCAGAATGTCGGTTACCTGTCACCTCCAGCTTCCTCGAGGGCACATTCGTGTACTCGACCTAGAGCCAGTACTCGTACTGGTACAGTGTACGGATCCGTGAAGATGGGATACACGTCCACACGTCCACACGTTCACACGTTCATGCCTATACATGCGATTGAGTATACGGGAGAATCAGTGGGCGCGGGTCTGATCAATGATGAGGTGGGTACAGACGGTACAGACATGCGGTATAGAATATACCGAATGTACTGAGTTGCATTGAATTGGATCGGATTGAAAGTCGAAACGAATCGACGAAAGGAGGAAAAAAGTCCTGATCGAACCTGGATCTCGGCCAGGTTGCCGAGCTGGTTCTTGAGCCGACAATGTCGTTCGCTGGGGTGGGAGGTGGATATGGGATCGGACCCCGCATGCTTGGGTGTTGGTAATGTGGTAGCGTGGTAGGGTGATCGCCTGGTTGTGGGGTAGTGTGGTAGCGTGGTGGCGTGGTAGTGAGGTTATGGGATTGGATGCGACGTGGTCGCGCTTGGCCACATCGGAATGTCCGTTGCGGCCTGCGATGGGGTAAAGCGACGCGTGGGGGGTGCTGAAGGCGGAGTTGCGAGTTTTGCGAGTTCGGTATGTGGGCGATTAGGACGGATGGGCCGAATCACGTCGCATGTCGGGTGCAAGGGGGGTCGGTTGGCGGTTGGTCATTCGTCGGTCAATCACGATTTTGCCTCGACATTGGACTGATCCTCCCCCACATGGGCTGCGGTGTCGTTTTCGTCCTGGACAAGTTCGGGCGCGGGCACGGACAGCGGCAATGGAAGTGGTAATGGCGAGGCCGAGGGCGCCGGATCGGGATTGGGCGCCACCCCCTTCTCTCCTGGAACATCGACATCGACATCGAGTTCGCGTCCTGCTTCTCCTCGGCCCGGCTGCTCGGTGGACGATTCTCCTGCTGCGTGGGCCGATGGTGTGACTCCGAGTCCGAGTCCAGTGCCAGTGCCAGTTCCAGTCCCTAGACCACCAAGACCAAGACCGGTCACCGTACTTCCCCCTTGCCCCGATTCGTGGTTCACCTCACCGTCGTGGCCCTCAGAGTCCCGTTCTGCCTCTTCCTCGATCGGATGCACGATACCAGTCCATGAGGAGAATCCCGATTTGGCGATCCCCTCGGCCTCCGACACGTCCACCTTCTCCAGGTAACTCTCTGGCACCAACCCTTCTTTCCCCTTCTTCTTGTCGCCTTTGCTCTCGGCATTTCCTCCCACTCCGTCCCCTCCGACCAACTTTGTCGCTACGACCCATCCCTCGCCCCCTCCCCTGCCTTTCACATCCACCACCTCGCCTTCCTCCAGGTCGAGCTCGTGCTCCCCCTCTGCCTCGAACGGGTACATGGCTCTGTACAGTCCCACCGGATCTTCCCCCTCCCCTACCCGGGGCGTATCTCCACCGTCACCACCACCATCACGGCCACCCGCTCCTCCACGTTCATCATCGTCATCCTCGTCCGCCTCGGAGCTGGACTCGAACGCATAATCATCTTCCGGCTCGACCGTGATGGGTATATCGTCATCGTCGTCGTCGCCATCGGCATCGGCGTCGCCCGTCGATTCGTCCGTGTTGCGAGAGGTCTTGGTCCCCCTTCCGAGGAATCCGCGCCAGGAGAGAAGTCCGAGACCGCTCCAACGCCGAGAGTTCTTCGCTCCGCTCTCGCCCGAATCGACGTTGGAGGAGCTGCCACCCCCGCTCTCGCCCAGTCCGCGACCGAATCCGAAAGCAGAGGAGGACCCGCCGAGACCATCGTGACGCCAGCGCAGGCCGTCATCTTCGTCTTTCGGTGGAGCAGGCGGGACGGGCAAGATCCCGCGATGCCGATCGTCGTTCGGCGGATACGCGTAATCCCGAATGATAATCACCATCCGCAGATCCCGCAGATCTCCGGTGACCTGCGACGTCGACGGCGACTGCGACGCCGATAGAGAGGTCGTTGTCTTATCCGCTGATGCCGTTGCGGATGGTTCTTCTGGGACTGAAGTTCCGGCGAGATTCGGCGAAGCCTGCACCCTCGCCGGGGAGGGGACAGCCGACGAAGTCTCCGAGTCCACGAAAGCAGCGCCGTCCCCGTCGTCTGGCCCCGCCGAGGCCGAGAGGAACGAGGTGCCAAGAGAGCTCCGCGGACGAGATTTGCCCTTGCTTGAAGAAGCAGCCCGGGCGCGGGAGGTGCGGCCCGAAGAGGACGAGGAGAAGCGACGAGCCATGATGGAGGACGAGGTTCCGCCAGCGCCGGTGCCGGTACCCGATCCAGAGGCGGAGGCGGTACTGGAAGAAAGAGAGGTGGGGGAGAGTGTGGATTGAGCAGTCTGCGGGATTTGATTGGTCTGAGAAGTTTGTTGACCGGGCGGACCGAATTGACTGCCTGGTCGACTGGAGATTGCTGATCCGGCGGCAGACGATGCATTTGACGAAGCGCGATCCCGCGAAACAGTGAGCGACAAAGCTGGCGAGGCGAGCTGTGACGAGCCGCGGCGCGAGGAGGGAGCAGGGGACGCCGGAGCGGGTCGAGTGGACTGATAGCCCGACGAGGCTCTGCTTGGTCGGGGTCGCGCGAGAGTGGTGGCAGTGGTGGCAGTGGTGGACATGGACGAAGAAGCGTCTCGGGGCAAGGTGGATGGGATGGATTTCGGGGAGTGTGAAGGCGAGGAAGAAGGGCGGAGGACAGTATTGGGTATTGAAGGGGTGGAAGGGTGGGACGGGGTGATTGGCTCAGACTTTGGCTCATGCTCCGAAGGTGGCTGAGGGGGGTGAGACGTTTGAGAAGGTTGGGCGGATGATGATGCTCCAGCAGTGTCGGCAGCAGTGGGAGTGGCTGTGGGTCAAATAGCGGGTTTAAGCAGTCAGCAAGGAGACGCACTGCAGACTTCACCTCGAGTATGGCGCAGGACTTACGAGCCGGAGCAAGATCCAAGCCGAGTGCCGGGAGGTTGGTCTCGTGCGACATCCCGCTCGCGGCATGGTCTGGAGTCGCCGCGTCGGACGCCGCGGCCCGCTCCGTGGTGTCCATGGCGAGACAGAGGCGATCCGAGGGAGAGAGTTGTGTGAGGAGCGAGCAACGCAATGTGGGCTCAGCAACACGATCCGGGTTGTCAGATGCGGGATGCGAGTGGGCGGTAAGAGACCGAGGAATGGAAGAGGAATGTGAATGAATGTTGTGAATCGCCCCGGTGAGACGCGACGTCTCCTGGAAGCGTTAGCGGGGGGCGGGGGGTGTTGAATTAGTTACGTAATAATAGATTTCGCCAGCTGTCTGGCTCTTGTCTGACTCGGTTGAAAAGTCGGGATATTATTGCATGGGCAGCCTATCTCATCTCCTCTACACATTCACCTACTCACACACTCCATTCGTCCTCAAAGACACAACCTGCCGGGACTCCCACGCAGCCAGGGAACGTGAACGCTTCTCCTCACGCTCCTTGCACGTCGCCTCTAGAACGCACCCATCCCAGCTACACCCTCCCCACCTCCCGACTCGCCCACGTTCATCATGTCGAACCCCGCCCCGGGCTCTACCCCAGCCCCCTCCACCCCGGCCTCCAACGACCCCCTCGAGTCGTCGACCATCACTCTCCCTGCGATTCCCGCCTCGGCGTCCTCGCTATCCGCAAACGCCTCATCTGGCCGGAGCAGGTTCGGCGCCGAGTCGGCGATGGGTCTGCTGGTTGAGAGCCTGAAGGATCGGCTGTTGTTCGCCGTGCCCAAGAAGGGGAGGTTGTATGAGAAGTGTCTGGAGCTCCTGCAGGGTGAGTGCGGTGGAGCAGAGGCGTGACTCCAATCCGTCATCTGTCTCTCTCTTCCTTTCGCGAGGGGAGAAAAGGTGCGAGAAGTCGGAGCACCTTCAGGTTTCCGCAAGTACGCAGAGCAAGGGGAGCTCGTGCACCATACGGGTTCAGCGACAGTTGCATGATCATTTTGGTGGCCACACTAACCCTCCGTTTCAGGCGCCGATATCAAGTACAACCGCGCTCACCGCCTGGACGTTGCGCTGGTGCAGAACCACCCCATTGCTCTGTAGGTGGTTTCACCCGTTGGCGGAGTCTAGTGGGCCGCGCCTCGCCCTTCGCTCTGCCCACTTCTGTCCCAACTCCTATGTTTTCACTGTCGCCTTGGATCCCGCTGACGCCGCAGCGTCTTCCTCCCCGCGGCGGACATCCCCCGCTTCGTCGCCCTCGGCTCCGTCGCTCTGGGAATCACCGGCCAGGACGTCATCGCCGAGTCCACGCACGCCGACCAAATCACCGAGCTCCTCCCTCTCGGGTTTGGAAAGTGCCAGCTGCAGGTCCAGGTGCCCGTGTCGGGTCCGATCCAGTCTCTGGAGCAGCTCGCGGGGAAGCGGATCGCCACGAGCTTCGAGGTGCTTGCCGGGGAGCTGTTCCAGGGGGTAGATGCGCAGGCTGCTGGAGAGACCAAGACCAAGGTGGAGTATGTGGGTGGCAGTGTCGAGGCGGCTTGTGCGCTGGGTATGGCGGATGGTATCGGTGAGTCGACTCCGGCTCTTTTGTGCTTGAAATCGGTGCTGACCTCTCTTCTTAGTCGATCTTGTCGGTGAGCTGCACTGCATTTCTCCTCTCAGCGTGCAGAGACAGGTCCCTGCCCTCAGCACCACACCCGGGACACTTCTTTTGCCTTGTTGCTCGGTATGTGCTGTTTGCTTACGCAACACCAACAGAATCCGGCGACACGATGCGAGCCGCTGGTCTCCACGCCATCCACACCCTCATGTCCTCCGAGGCAGTGCTCATCACCTCCCGCACCCCCCACCCGGCGGTCACCCCTGCCCTCGCCCCTCTCGTGCCTCTCATCAAGTCGCGATTCGCCGGTGTCCTCGCTGCGAAGCGATACGTCTACACCTCGTACAACGTCCGTCGGGACCGCCTGCAGGATGCCCTGCGGATCACCCCCGGTCGGAGGGCCGCGACGGTCAGTCCCCTGGACGAGGAGGGGTGGGTTGCCGTCAGCGCGATGGTGGAGAGGAAGTCGTTGGCGAAGACTATGGATGATCTCGAGGCGGCGGGCGCGGAGGACGTGTTGACTTTTGCGCTGGACAATTGTCGGGTCGGCGTGTAGGCGAGGGTGAGGCCTGTGGCGGTGCTCAGTATAGAGTGTAAGGAGTCGAAATGCAACTGCTAATAGACAAAGCACAAAGCTGGGGTGCCACATGCGCGCCACGTTGGACTGAAACGGGGGTCGCACACAACTCCATCTTCCCACCAAAGGACCGCCCACCACCGTATCTGATCTGATCTTTCCTCTTTACCCACAACCAACCACCATGACAAGGGTCCCTTCTGTGCACACAGCCCTCAAGGCTACCGTCGGGCCAACGGGCCGCACGCTTCCGGCGCGAATTTGCGCCTTCCTGACGTATAAAGGCAAGGCAAGGCTTTCTAACAGCCCCGTTGACCCACATGCCCTCTTGGTTCTCGTTGACTGACCCTCTACTTCTTACTTCTGACATTGACAACGAAAGGAGGGTCAACATCCTACAGCATTGACTTCACACTTCTACCCTCTGACTCCGACTCTGACTCTTCAAGCTCGACCCAACGACCTTGTGACAGACGATCCATTCTCCTTCTCTCTCGTAACCGTATCAACCCATTCACCTCACAACAAATGAATCAAGCGCCAGTCCCCGCAAGCGCGGGGTGAGAGGTTGCCGAGTGCTAGGGGGACATCTCTATCAACATGGCCAGAACCACTTCCGTTCACACCACCATCCCCGCCCCAGCGGCAGTGACCGTCACCGAGGTCGTCGACGTCGACGCGACTCCACCCCCGCGCGAGCCAACGCCTCCAGCGGAGCATCACCACACGCACGAGCATCATCATCATCACTCGCACTACGAGCGATCCGTCGCAGGCGACGGGACGGTACGCGAGAAGACCGTGGTTGAGGATATCGTCGAGCCGGCTCCTTCCGCCCACTCCGATACCGCTCCGGTCGCCGTCCCTCCGGAAACCAGTGCTGGAGAGCCGCAGGGAGCAGAAGACGCTGCGGTTGCACCTAGTGGCGTATCGGGGGGTACTGGAGGGAAGAAGAAGAAGAACAAGTCCAAGGGGACGGTGACTGGCGCCGGAGCCGTCCCGGCCAACGTGGAGGTCGAGGCCGACCCAACTGGAGACGGACCCATCGCTGATCCGCCGGAAATCAAGGTCACCACGACTGTTCACCTCCCGTCGACCCAGCCTGCAGCCACTGCCCCTACTCGTTCCGCGCCTACCGCTCCTTCCGCCCCGCCAGCCGCAACTGCCGCTTCAGGAGGACCGGAATCAGTCCCGGCGCCTCCGTCCGCTATCCCAGGTAGCGCCAAGCCCGCGTCCCGCTCTCTCGCGCCCTCGCGACCCGCCTCGATTGCTGCTCGACCCACTCCTGCACCCTCTCGAGCTCCTCCAACACTCGCTCCAACCGATATCCCAGCGGTAGCCAGTAGAGCACCCACCGTCGCCCCGCCAAAGCCCCCCACGGTCATCGCTTCCCGACCACCCTCTATCGCCCCGACTAGAGCTCCGACGATCATACCCTCCCGGGCCCCAACGATCGTTGCGCAGCCTGTACTCCCCCCGGCTCCGGAAGACGCAGCGCCGCCTCCGTCCCCCGCACCTAGCCACCGGAGTGTGAGGAGCCATCGGAGCCATCGGAGCCACCATCACCCCGAAGTGGTCGTCAACGTGACGATACCACCGCTGGCTGTTTCTGCCCCTTCTGTCCCTGCTCCTGTTCCCCTTCCACCGCCTGCTGCTGTGCCAACTGCTTCCGCCGTCACTGTTCCGTCCGCTCCCGCCGTCACTGCTCCGTCTGTCCCTTCTGTGTTAATCCCAGTACCGCCAGCAACCGTTACCGCCACCCCCACCGCTCCCCAGCCGTCTGTCCCCCCTCCGGAACCTGTCACTGTACCCACTCCAGTACCCACCGACCTCCCCGCTGCCTCCGCTCGTGCGCCTTCTCGAGCTCCCTCTGTCCGCGCCCCCTCAGCACCCCCCTCTCCCGCCGCTTCCGTCCGGAGTATGAGACTCTGCGCCCCCCACTCAAAGCCCAAGACCGCCTCGGTCCCACCGGGTGTGGCTCTCGTCGAAGCTATCCCCGAGGAACCGGTCTCTACTTCTTCAGCACCCCTTGCTCCGGGGGAAGTAGTAGAGACAAAGGTGGTCACCACGACCACCACGCGGCGCGTGCCTTCGCCTCCAGGCCAAGCGGGGGCTATCGCCTCTGCTCCAGCGCCGCTCCCTGGATCGGCTCCTGATCCTGCTCCTGCGGTAGCTCCTGTACCCGATTGGACCCAATACGTCCGCAACATATCCCCAGCTCAGCCTCCTCTCACCACCCTCGCCTCCGCCCCCGCCCCCTCTCCTCCACGGCCGCAATACAAATCCGCCACTCCAGCAGCCACAGCCATGCCCCTCGCGCCACCCACGCCAACCTCCCCTTCCGACCCCGTGGCGGTGCCTCGAGACGTCCCCCGCAGAGTCGTGGAGACCACGACGGTCGAGACGCTCTCGTACCCGATCACCGTGGAGACGACTATCGAGACGGCCCCGACGGCTGGGAACGCTACGACCAAAGGAGCAGGAGGACGGAGGATGTGGGGGATGAGTCCGAATCCGAATGTGCCGCCGGAAGGGGCTGGGATGAAGGCGGGTATCAGGCCGATTCCGTTTGGTGAGTCGGGCCAATCTTTGATAAGACCCGTCGCTGATATGCGCGTGTAGTTGATTACCAAGCCCTGATTCACCGCACGCCCGTCCAGAGCCCAAGCACCAAGACGATCCTGCCTGCTCCAGCCCGTCTATTCTCCCCCAAGCCCACCGTCCCACCCAGCATTGCCCCTCCCGCCACTGTTCTCCCACCCGCCACCGCCGCGGCGAATGGAACACCGCCGCGACGTGTCGCCGCCACGCTTCGAGCCACGACACGAGTCGTTCCCCGTCCGCCTGAGACGATCGCTGAGCTGTCCATGGACGTCGAGCGGCTGCCGGACGGACACGAGCATGTCCATGCGGTCCTCAGGGATCGGACGGGTACGAGGGGTCTCGAGCTGGACACGGAGGGTCAAGGCGATAACGGCCCGGAGATGGGCACCAATGTCATCTCGACCACCATGGATACTACCCCTACGGTACCAATCGAAGCGGAGGTGGACGAGAAGATGACGAGAAAGGAGAAAAGGAGGAAGGAGAAGGAGATGAGAGAGAAGATGAAGGAGCCGGTGTACAGGCCTCTTGGAGCGGCCCTGCCTCCGCCAAGATCAGAGCGGTACGCCGCGCCACGAGCGCCCAGCGAGATCGAGCGGACCGCGAGGGAGCGGTTCGGGAAGAAGTTCCAGCCGCCCCAACCGACCCAGATGCCGGAATGGACAGGGTGGGTCCTAGATCTCTGCCTCTCCTCTTGTCCACCTGATTCGTCCTGCTTGACTCTATAACTCTCTTCCTGATCTTGCTGACTGGTCATGGGATCGGTGGCGAAACGGGCTTGGGACATCGCTGAGCTTCTTAGACCTCCCTTCCCGCCCGCAGGACCGATGATGTTCCCCCGTCCACCGCCACTGATGGGCCAACGTCCACCGATGTTCGGTCCTCCCATGCCGGGCCTCGGTATGGGTGTCGGCATGGGTATGGGTCCGGGGATGGGCATGGGCATGGGCATGGGTATGGGCATGCCTCCCCTCGGGATGGGCATGGGTGTATCGCCAATGGGGATGGGTGCAGGAGGTTTGGGTATGGGCGGTATGGGTATGGCACCAGGGATGATACGTCCTGGCATGATGCCTCCCGGAGCGGCTGGGATGGGTCCAGTCCCGCCCAGCGCGGCGGGCGGAGGTGCAGTCCCTCCTGCCGCCGGAATGGCGGGAGCGCCCGCGCCGGGCTACGGTGGCGGAGCGGGGTACGGGCCCATGGCGGCGGGGATGATGCTGGGCTCGAGGATGCCGTATGGGATGAGGCCCCAGGGGACTATCTGATCGCACGGGCGGGGTTTGATCCAGCAATACGTCTTAAGTCCGTGATCATGTAGGTTTAAGGGGCTGAGGAATGTGAAAGGAAGCATAGACTTCGCTATGATACCCAAATTGATGAACAAGACATTGTGTCACTCGAGATGGGGCATGAACGGGGGCCGGGTCAGCCCGGGGGCCGCTCGGGCACCTTGTCAGAGACAACCCTGCACCTGACGAAGCGGATACCCTGGAAGCGGAGTCCGACGGTTGATCTGTGTTATCTCAGGCTTTGGACAAATTAAAACGGTATTACTGTATTGTATACCTAACATAACTCGCACGGGACATGTGTGGACGTGAGGCACTCTTCGCATTTGCATGGTCTCAAAGTCGACAATGTATTGCTTCTGAGCTCTGGAGGACGTCAACCTGGACCCCGACTCAGCCCTGGTACAGTGATGCGCTGCGGCTCGCTCTCACTGCCTTCCGGCGCGATCTCCACCAGGAACTCGCTGGCAAAATTCTGGGCAGACTGCTTGACGAGTGTCTCCCACTTGTAAGCCGTTGTGATTATCGAGCGGAGATCGCGAATCAAGCTCCCACTGCTCGGAGGAATGCGCTGCAGAGACGGATCGCGTTCGGGCCGGTATCTTGCGACGTACTCGTCTGCCCAGGGAGCCTGGGATTCCGGATGGGTCGCCGGGATGGCGAAAAAGTGCAGCTTGCTCTCCGCTTGATTGTCATCGGCATCGGCGGCGGGATCGGAGCGGCTGGGGATGGTCTTGCGGATGACAGAGTACAAGTAAAGCCTCTCAGTGTCAGGGCTCTGTCCGACAGGTATCTGGGCGAGACCTGGTCTTGTCGTAACCCTGTGATAAGTAGAAGGGATTGTGGCCTCTGGTCTCAACCTAATGGGACACTCTCTCCAGACGGCGTACGAGTTCTCCATGTGGGTCTTGAATAGCAAAGCTCGACGCACACTCGCTCCGGACCACGAATCTCCTGTGTTCCAAACCCAAGTCAATCCGTTCTTACGAGCTGATTCGCACCACTTCTCAAGAACGTTCTCGAGGTTTTTCTCCGCCTTGTCAAAGACCTCTTCGACAGAGGCGAACGTCGGAAGGGAACCCACTTCGCGTGTAGTGGAGATCTGAAGTTGTTCTAAACAATCCGACAACCCCGCTGCCCGCTGGGAGAGTCCCAAAGACCCGTCACTCCCAGACAGGAGGCTGAACTCGTGTGCCAAGATGACGGATCCGTTGTCAGAGTCCGGAAACACGCGCATAAACGGGAAAATTTGTACGACCGCCTCACCTGCTTCTGTCCCCGACCCGTCGTTGACGGAGAGGTCGTGAATCTGCCCCTTGGCTAGGTAGTAGTAGCCGGGTCCGTACCATTCGTTACTTGGCATGTTTTGGACGTTTGAGTGGATCTCGCAGCTCCTGTCAAGACAGAACTCGATTCAAGGACCCTCTGACGATTGAGTCGGGTGATGCGACAAATGAAAAGACAGATGATCAACTCGTTGCTGTTCTTATACGAGTACAGTTCAGAGTGCGTCTCGCCAAACGAACGCTGTAGCAACGCTCATGATCGCTCAAAGGGCGGAAGGCGCGCCTTCGTTATGCTACTTTGAATGGATCCCTATCCGGCGTGAGAAACTACTGTACTGTTGAATATTGACGCGGCATCAGCGGGAGTTCCGAATTTGTATAAGTTGCGGTCGCTCCTGTCGTTCAAGTGCAGTGCTCGGAACGCCGAGGCGCCCATCACCCCCACATCACTCTGACCTTCTCACGAAAGCCTCTTCCTTGCTTGATGTGGCTATGTAAACAGCGAAGGCAGGGATAATGCCCTCCGGCGTTGTCTGAGCACCAACGATCCGGGTAGCTAGACATTCTGTACGCTAAGTACGTATCATGGCGCGCGCCCGTGGAGGCGGCAATGACTAAGGATCTGCTTGGCGACGTCGACAAGCTGCATACAGTACAGTAAATTCTGAACGGGGATTATGGGAATGATGAAGTTGTGTTCTGCCAAGACTTGGATTGAGACCACGAGATTCACAGTCTCTGCCTCGCCATCAGCGGTGGGCAAGAAAATCGTACATACGTTCCGCGCACGCGAATGCAAGTGCATTCATATACTGAAGAAACACACATGTAGAGCTGCGGACCGGAAGCTGCTGGGACGGCTGCTACGCCGATCAGACGAAGGACGTCTTCTCTTCCTCCCATCACAATACCACTTCTACTGAGAAGTCCGTGTTGCGGTGTTGTTTGCCGACTCGCTGATTGCGTCACTCCAGTCCATAACAGCTCCTAGGACCTTGTCGAACATTTCGTCCTCCGCCGTGAACTGCGCATGGTCGTCAACCTGCATAGGTATATCCGCGTGTGAGGGGTACACTGTTGAGAGCTGCGGAACCCACGGTGCGCGGGAATGGACATGGGAAACTGCAACGACGGAAAGATGGAGGCTGCTTGACCCATTGGGATCCGTCCGCCTCTTTCGGATAACTGGATAGAGTTCCACCCATTGCTCGGGTGAAGAGTTTCCGAGATCGTTGCCTGAGAAGCTCGGTCGGGTCACGTGGGCAGATGTTCCCGGCGCTTGTTTGATCGTGATTGGCGTTTGCTGAGAAACTGCATATGAATCGTCCGAATGAGAAACTGCATATGAATCGTCCGAATGAGTGAGCTTGAGGAAGAGAAAATGTCGATCGACCGGGTCAATGAGATTATTCTCAGTCTCGCTACAGTGTTTTTCGACCCACTTCCAATCCAGATTCTTCTTCCAAGCTGAAATGCACACCGAGGTCAGAGTTTTCTGAGCTTCTTGCTCTCCACGCTCCAGGAGTTTCTCGATCGAAGGATATTCTGACAGGGAAGTAGGCAAGCTCACGCCCGAAAACATGTTCTCCAGAATCTCTCCCGACAGACCCGCGGCTTGCAAAGCGCGTGGGATCACCTCCATGTCTGTCGGATCACTCGTAATGGGGTGTGAGCTGTACATGAAACGACTGCTGACGTCGGTCCGAGGAATGTGAGCAGAGATCTCGAAGTGGAGATACGGTTTGAACCGGATGACCGCGTGACTCCGCTCGTCGCTCGAGCCGTCGTTCATGTAAAGATCGTAAAACTTTCCCCTTGAAAAGGCATACCCAGTTCCTTCATCGTTGGGCATGCTGGTTCGGCTGATGCTGTTTGAGGGGTGTGGGTGTTGATTGGCTAGGAAAGCACTGTGTGAGACTGTGGCAACTGGGAGAACGCGCTGTTATGCGTATCACTTACAGGACTACAGTATGCTCGTACTCACCTCTCGAGCTCTGTTCAAAGTCCGGACTGCGATCAAGGGAGCTCAAATGCCCCTAAAGGAGCTCAACAACCCCCTGCCGCGCTTACAGTACGAATTCCTGTAGTCGCACGCGAGTACCACCTTGCTCTACGAGAACTGTAACCGAAAGGAACAACGCCGGATCAACTGGCGTTAGGAAAGAAGGCCACCCGAGCGCATTCGTAAATGTATTTGTGATCCTCGCCTTTCGCGTCGCCTCCTCCTCCCCTCTTTGCACGGGTGGAATTTGGATGTGAGGTGCCCTCGAGGTGGTGCTTCTGTCACACGCACCCACTCGGGGCTTCTCGCGGCCCTTTCATCGTAAGCGAGCAGAGGTATCGCGATCATCGAGCTGAAGCCCAGCTCGCTTTGCGCGACTTGGGGCCTTGATGCAGTCGGCTCCGTCCGCCTCCCGAGATCCAGGGGGGCGGGTGAATGTTGATCAGAAGGGCAATTGCGAACTGGTGGGAAGAATTGGTTCTGGATACGAAACTGCCTAGCGCAAAGGCTATATGAAGAAATGCTGACGGAAAAGAGGATGAGAGAGACACCAAAGGAGTTGAGAGTCGCGACAACCCTCTTTCAAGATAGGCAGAGCTCCTCCTCATCATCCCAATGCGTCCCGCACAAAGTTCGAGATACTCTTCGTCGTTTCCTCTGGCGCATCCGCGTGGACCCAGTGTCCGGCACGGGGGATCGTGGAAATCTTCGAGCGTGGAAAGAAGTGTTGCGCAGCCGGGATGTTTCTCGGAGTGAGATAATCGCTCTTCCCGCCGCGGAGGAAAAGTGTGGGGCCGGCCCAGCAAACTGACGGAGCTGCGAGCGGATCAACGTCACTGGTTTCGTGTGGAAAGTCGCCTAGGGTTGCTATCCCTTCTGCGAGGATCGGCAGTGCGCACCGAAATCTCAGGTGCGGGGGATCCACGCCGGAGGGATCTCGGACGTTGACGGCGTTGGTCAATAGGAATTGCCGTGTTGCGGCGGTCTGCTATGTCAGCAATGCGACATGATGCCAAAGGACAGAAAAGCCTTATGAGACGGCCGACAATTGCAGAGGCACATCGCTAGCGATATTCCGCGTAGTAGACCCGGCAGACCCGAGAATGGGCAATACAGTAGAAGGCCGATGACCTACCGATTCATATTTCTGCAGAATCGCGTCCGCCTCTCGCATCGTGGCTACCTTACTAGCCTCGATTTCCATCATCCCACGAGCATAGTCAGCGTACCTTGGACGTCAGCGGATCGTTCAGCAATCAAGGGACGCAGTCGTGGATCACTACTGGCGCAACGCTGTCGGCTCTGCAAGAAGTGAACCACGATCACTCACTGCGGCTCAATGGGCTCGGTGGTAGGCGCCATATCCACTACGGTCAGGCTCCGCAATGCAAGGTTGAGGCGGTGGTCCAGAGCCAGAGCCATCGCCATTTTGGCACCCCTGAACGTGCACAGGCGCTGGTGTCAGTTCACCTATCACCGATCACATGCCGCCAGTGGGCCCACCTGCGTCCTTGTGACTCACATGCTGTGTCCAACGAGATGCACGCCGCTCCTCAGACTCCTGCGAGCCAAGAAAGCGGCCACGTCGTGGGCCATTGTCAGAGAGGTATGCGGCGCGGCGTGGGGTGAACGACCGTGATTACGCATATCCTGTGAAACTCAGTGGGATCGTGGGGGCAGTTGGAGCAATCTCGGTGACTCCAATGAGCTTGGGAGGAATTGGACGTTGTACATATGGCTCAAGAATCCTGCTGGCCGGGACAGTCGCTAGGTACTCACGAGGGTGTAAACCGGGATGCCTAACAGATTGGCAAGACGACGTGCTTGACCGCGCCAGTTGGCCTTGGACCCGCTTCTCGAGTGAGCACCGAGTGAGCACGTCCGGTCGTTCCAAGATGAAGCACCGCTGGGAGATGGGGACGCACAAAAGACCGTGACAAATGACCATGCTCTGATCGGACCATCGGAGCTCAACCGGCTCTATCAGGTCATACGCGAGCTCAACCGGTTCGTAGCCGGCCTGTCGAGACCCCGCGGGAGGAAGGGATGCCAGGTTGGAGCCCGCCCACGAGGTTGACGCAGATGCTGACCCAGTCGAAACGATGGCGCGGTGCCGTCGCGCTCGAAGGGTACCACCGCAGGAGGACCGGTCAACGTGAATCCCGCACCGCAAGGGTCTCTGATGGACCACCCTGGCAAGCGGGCGGAGCATGGGAGCATGGACCAACTGGTATGGCGTTTGGCGTCTGGTGTATCCTCGAAGCTGTAAGCTGTCACTTGTGATGAGTGCATCATGAGTTACAGTAGTTCGACTTCGAGAGAATCTTACGAGGTGACTGTTTCGGATATGACTCGACACCGTTACCCGTTATCGGGGTTTGGTCGCCGAAAAACACCGAGCGGATGAGAGACGGTCGCCGTGTCAGGCTCGAAGGGATTGTTCCGCGTCTGCGACAACTCCTCAACCAGTATCTGGCCAGTCTCGACTCGTCCAGCGTGAGGCTCCGAGGACTGTACCTACAGTGTATATCCTCAACATGCAATTGGGAGAGCTGTTCTGCGCAACACTCCTTCGCTGTGACCTTACCCTCTTGAATTTTGATCCCGGCTGTTGTCTCCGCCGGAAATGCCGACCTCGACGAGTCAACTGCAAAAGATGTTTGTTTGTCACAGTGGATTTCGACATTATACACTTCACACTTCAACAGAGATCGTTCAGCCGAGACCACAACTAGAGCGATGGCTGAGCTTCGCCCAGCTTCGGTCCAAGAAGATGAGACCGCTGCAGGACTATCGACGTACCCACCTCTGAGCCAATCGGTTTCGTCCTCGGCGCAGAGTTCTCAAGTCGCCCTTGCGAGCGATGTCACGACGTATGTGGATGGAGGGTACGGATGGGTCATTACGGGCAGTGAGTGACACCCGTTGGGCCGCCACTGAGTGGTGCAAGGTGCTTGTGTACTTTGTTTCCAGTATTTGGGGATATTGTACGCCTGGGGTGTCATCCAAGCGGAGCTTGCCCAGAACCAGTTGGGCAGCTCCCTCTCCCTGAGCACGATCGGGGCGACAGCAGCGTTCTGCTTGGGCTTCGGCTGTCTACCTGTGAGCTCACCGTAACTGCTCCATGCTGATTATAGGGATCCTGGGTCCTCACGAGACTCGGACCCCGTAACACCGCGGCCATTGGAGTTCTGGGCGTCACGTTCGGCCTAGCAGGCGCGGGGTTCTGTACGCACAACCTGGGCGCCTTGGTGGTCCTCCTTGGGGTGGTGTTTGGCTTCAGCGGCTCGCT
Source organism: Saitozyma sp. JCM 24511 (assembly GCA_001600855.1). Lineage (NCBI taxonomy): Eukaryota > Fungi > Basidiomycota > Tremellomycetes > Tremellales > Trimorphomycetaceae > Saitozyma > Saitozyma sp. JCM 24511. The sequence goes on along the minus strand of BCLC01000013.1, from coordinate 918,960 downwards.
TGTCTATCTAGTGAGCGACCCATCTCTTGCTTTTGGCTGACCGGCCGCACAGACGGCGTACACCATCCCAAGCCAGTTCTTCATGAAGAAGCGGGGGCTGTCGACTGGCATTGCATCCTGTGGGGCGGGTTTGGGAGGAGCAGTCTGGTCTTTGGTAAGTCCTCAAGCCCACGAGTCCGGCCAGCGCTGACTGGTCCCAGTTGATGCAGAAACTCATCACACTCTGGGGTCTTCCCTGGACGCTGCGGTTCATGGCTCTCAGCGTTCTCCTCCTGGGTCTGGTGCGTATTCAACGTATCATGGCGGGGAAGCAAGCTGACGATACCAAGCCTACCTCGCTCCTGCTTCGACCTGGATACCTTGCACGGCGATCGACCCTGCCCACCGCCGTCGCGGAGAAGGGCATGTTCCGCTCCTCGCGATACATGCGGATCATGGTGGCTTGTTTTGTCGCGTCGTACCCGTTCTTCATTCCTCCTTACGTGAGTACCCTATGTTTGCCCTTACGCAGACGACTCCGCTGACTTTACCAAGTACATCCCTCAATATGGTATGTCGCTTTGATAAGTAAGCGTGAGCGAGAGATCTGCTTACTCCGCCCCCTCGCAGCTCAATCCATCGGGTTGTCGGCATCGCAGGGCGCCCTCTACTCGGCACTGTTCAACGTTGCCTCGGCTTTCGGACGACTCGCATTTGGGTACCTGGGCGATGCTGCCCTCGGGGTGAGCCCTGTCTTACCCGTACGGAAGCGCCTCGCTGATACACGACCAGAACATCAACGCGTGGATGTTCAGCATCCTTACCATCGCGCTTAGCTCCCTTCTGATCTGGCCAAACGCCTCCAGTCAACCACTCATCATTCTGTGAGCACGAAGCACCTCCGCTGTTTGTCCGCCGTCCATTCCTAGGCTACCAGGCTGAGTCTTCTGCCAGCTTCGTGATGCTCTGTGGATCAGGTTCAGGAGGCTTCTTCTCCCTGCAATCCAGTGTCGTCGGACAGGTGATCGGCGATCATCGGATCCACTCTGGAGTCAGTTGGCTAGAAGTCGCAGAGAGCTTTGGGTACTTTGCAGGACCGATGTCCGCTGGTGCTTTGCTGGACGCTTTTGGCGGTGTGCATCAAGGCGCCGGTCCCTATCTTCCGGCGATTGTGAGTGACCCCGAGATTTCTGACGTGGAGGTACTGCGAGACTCTACTGACTTGAACAGTATCTCGTCGGAAGCACCACTGCTGCGGCGTTTCTGATCGTGGCGTCCGTTAGATACAGCACGAGTCGTTCGATTTGGCGGAAGGTCTGAATCATAAGCATGCATGGCCGGAAAGTAACAGGTCACATGTGTTCTACGAGCTTCGCGGGCACTTTAACCTGTAATGGCCGGAGCAGCGCTGGTACTCGCTCGCTCCTGCGCCATGAATCTCTCTTCTCGAACAAAGTTGGGTTTGGCAAGCAACCATGCGTGGTGCGGTCCACTGACGCTCCTGACGGTGACCTATGATGCCCCCGACACTTTAGCTGGCTGCCCCGATGTCCATACTTCGAGAGCGGGGCGGGTTGGGGTGAACATTCCCGGGGGACGCGGCGCTCACCTCCGCGGCCTCCTTGCTGACATATACCATCGGCTGCCCACGGCCTTTCTCTGCGGCTTCCGCAAGCATCTGGACGTAACATAATCCATCCAGTCTCAGGAAGTAACCGACACAGCCCTCGATGGTCGAGTGCACGGCCAGAGCGCCACGCCCGGCAAGGATGGCGACCTTTGCGGAACCCATAGCTTGCTGCACGCCCTTAGGGTCGGATGCGGCTTTGAGGCTGGTGCGAAGAGGTATGGAAGTCCAGGCATTGTAGAACAGGGCAGCATCTGAGATGCAGGGGACTAGCATCAGCGGCAGTTCTAGGCGCCTATGTGACACCGACGAAGCAGGCTACCTGACGACTACAGCAGAACCGAGAAGAAATCGATACATGACTCACCCTGGCTGATCATCCGCAGCTCGCGATTCCCACCCATCGCGAAAGCCCGCGCATGGGGCGAGTGCGAGTGACAGATAGCAGTCACGTCGCTCCGTCCGGGTGCCGCGTAGATGGCAAGGTGTAGGGAGATGGCGTTGATGTCGACTTTGAGAGCGATCAGCTCGGATCACGCGGTAGCCTCCGCCGCGCAGTGGGGTGTGATGGTCAGGATGCGTAGGAGCTTACGATTGGAGCCTTGGGCGCCTGGACTGAGGAGTTTGCCATCCAGGTCAAGTTGGACGAGATCCGCAACAGTTACAGCAGACAACGTGATGTCGGCTGGATGCGTCCAGATAGTCCTGTTCATGCAGTTTCAGTCGCAAATCCCCTCACAGCTTCCCGAGCGCGAGATGGTGTCGCCGGAGATGAGTGCTCACGAAGGTTGGACAGGATCCCTCTCCTGATGGTTTGCAGTACCGTGTCAGGCCCCCTTTACCCGGTTCGCAACGACCAGTTACGCTCACAGAGATGTAAGTCCCGCAGAACTCATAGCCTTCCCTCGCAAGGATCCGGCAGGCCAGGACCAGCCGGTTCTTGCGGTACGCAGCCTCCTCATCCAGCGACTGCAAGGTATCACCGTCAGCAGTGTGCGAGTACGTGCAATCCCATGCTCCATACCGACCTCAGGACTGCGCGGACACAGTCTACGAGCGCAATCTACTCACAGTGAAGACGGGTGGCTGCGGACGAGCGAACTTGACCTCCTTGGGCCGCTCGGAGCGGTGCTGCGATTGGTCACCCTGCTCCTCTGAAATGAACTCTGCGGACATGTCGGAGAACACGACGAGGTCGTTGTGAGCAGAATCTACGAATGCGGGGACCTTGAGTCTGCGAATACGTTCGCGAACACAGGGCTGGGGATCTGCAAGGATCAGTGGAGCGCTGCCCCCAGGAGTGGATGCTGGGAGTGAGTGGTAACGTCGCAGGTGATCCAGAGTGAGCCAGAGTGCTCCATCGTTCGGTTCCGGCCCGACTTGTTACCGACCCCCGGTGTATGTCATGGACCGCGGCCGATTAGATTCTCAGGCTGCTAACGGATGAGACCGAAGGATTCGCGTGGTCACATCGCTGGTCGCGGGGTTCAATGCCGCTCATCGAAGGAGCTCCAATCCACCCCACCTTCCCACTGCATTCCGTGTCCTCTCCACCTGTGGAGGAATAAGCAGTTAGGTACAGCTCATGGCCGACTGAGCCTCACAAACTGCCGTCGCTCGTTACTCAGCACCTTATGTAGAACTGGGAAGATGCCTGTTACCACCAGCTCGACTACCGCCATCTCGACCGCCCCCCGACTCAAGCTGGACGTCAGGGGTGGCCAGAATCAGCCGCGCACAGAGCCCGTCGTTATCCCCCAGCTGGGACCCGAAGAGGCGGTGAATTGCAACCGGATCATCTGTTGTTGCTCCAGAAGAACAAAACGCTGAAACCAGCTCAGCGCCGACAAGCCAAGGAGAAGCTGGCAGCGGCCTACCGGATCTTTCACAAGCTGGGATACGACTTTGCCGTCGCTGGACACATCACCCTGAGGGATCCCATCGACCCACAGTGAGCAGGACTCGTAATGTAGCATGGTCCACTCGCAGGCTCTCAAAGCTCACAGGATGTGCGTTGTGTTATAGCGCCTTCTGGCTCGCTCCGTTCAGCATCCCCTTCGACCACGTCTGCGCGAGTGACCTCCTCCTGATCGATCACAGCGGGAACGTGATCGCAGGAGGCAGGCCAGGAGATGGGCAGCTCTGTGAGTTTCGCTATGCTATCACGAACGTTGGCAGTGACCACAGGATCGACTGACGGAGATGCTCATGTAGACAATGCCGCGGGCTTTGCTATTCACGGCGCTCTGCATATGGGCCGACCCGACATCAATGCTGCCGCTCACGCTCATAGCCAGTTTGGCAAGGCGTTCAGCGCCATGGGTCGGAACCTCGACATTGCATCACATGATGGGTGCAGCATTCCCCATCGTTCGCATACAATCACAGTACGAGCACGAGTACAGTATTCGGCACAGCAGCCGTGTTGGCTGACATAATCCTCTGCATTACAGAGGCAGCGGCTTTCTCCAAGACCATCAGACTATACGATGAGTTCGGCGGCGTCGTCCTCACCGACGAAGAGTCCCAGCGGATCGTCAACGCCATGGGCGAGCACGGCAAAGCCATGATCCTCCGTAATCACGGCATCATCTCGGTTGGCAAGACGCTCGAGTCTGCGATTGCATACTATGTGCGACTCGAGCAGCTCTGCGAGTCGCAGCTGATGGCGGATGCTGCGGGGGTTCCCGTGGTTTTGGACGAGGGAGATGAGACGGACATCTTCGCGCTGTATGGCGGAGAGGAGGAGGCGTACTTTGAAGCTCAGAAGCTGTTCCAGGCGATAGAGAGGGAGACGGGAGGGGCGCACAAGCTGTAGAGTAGCCTTGTGGCCAGGAAATGTCGGCTGCACAAGCTGTTCGGAGGGAACCACTTGTCATCCCGAGGAGGCCAAGAGTCTCATCTGCTCGGCACTTGAGATATAGCATATCATCCATCGGCACACTCATGCGGGCAACCCGCCACTCCCAATACCCTCCCATTGCCGCGTGACGATGCGCTCAACAACGGATGATCGCAAGGCCATGCTGTTCTGCAAACTGAGATGCTTGATGCAGTCTCGTCCATTCTGCCAAGACCCCCGCCAATTGAGGCAGATCATCCAAGGTCCCACCACATCTGACCGTACTGTCCTTCCAGTGCGGCCCCTGTTCGAGGTAACGCGCACGCAGTGGCCTCGACGATCCGGAGGCTTCTCCAAGGATCGTGCTGATTTCCCAATTCCCAGTGGAACGCAATCGGAGCAACGTATTGACGCGGAGCGCGGGCTCGGAGTCGGCCATCTGACTAGGAGTCATATCGTCATCATGGAACTCGATGGTTTCAGCATCGAGCAGCGCGTATTCTGCCGTCTGCCCAGACGCGAAGTCTCCCACAGCGAGGTGGTACACGTCTGTGGAAAACCGCGACTGATTCCCGGGGTCCGCACTGTCATGCAGGACACAGGCATATCCCAGCGACCTCGCATATGTGGCAAACGTCTCCAGCTGAGTCCTGCAGTGCTCATCAACGATTTGTAACGCCTCTTCCGTAGCTTTATGCGGGTCACAGGCTTGATCGGGCGCGACGACGTCGCACGCGCCGGTCCCCATCATGTCGCAGGCGTTGTCGAATGTAGTGCTGTCCGTCATAAACTCTCGACGGACATCTGGCTCAATCAGCCAGTTCCCGTCATCATCCTCGGATACATTGAGCACAGGCACAAAGCGGACGACGCTCGGCGTGCTCTGCTGGTCGTCTGATGGGTTCTCCGTGATTTCCAAATCGTAGAGCTGCCCTTTGACCACCAAGCAGCGAAATTCGGGGCTGGATGAAGCAGAAGACATGGCAAGGTATGTTCGGTGGGTGAAGAGGCAATGAGAGCAATTTGTGGAGGCAGGTCGTCCGGTCTGTATTGCAGTGAGGAGTTTTCAATTTACCGTAGAGTCTCTCACACCTCGGCACGAGCAGTTTCGTAGCGTTTATACAGAACAGGTCGGTGACGGACGACTGACTTCTCGGTCAGGCAAGGGCGCACGTTTTTCTCGAAGTCACAAGAAAAGTACCGTACCGTAGATCTAACAAAAGCTCTCGCTCCTTGCAGCGGATTCCTCCAAAGATCACTTGCTTCACAACGGCTTCTTCGACCATCGCACGTTCGTGACAGGGAGACTCTGGTGCAGCTTCCATAAAGGAGCATCTCCTTTCGGGCGGCGCGAGAGACTGGAACTACTGTACGTACCGCATTTGTACTCGTACAGTACTCTTATCAGTCCATTCCTCACGTGGGAACGCGGGGGGGAGGGACTTCTTGTCAGAATGACAGACTGGTATTAGGAAGATCCAGCACATCCGCCATGTTCAGCTCCGTCTCATCCAGCTCCCAGCCCCGCCTCACTCCCGCAGAGGACAGAGCCTCTTGGTGTCGTGCACTGAGGTGGGAGAGGTGACGGCCCGTAGTAGGCGTTGGGACGGCCATCGTCCCCGTGATCCAACTCTGCTCCGTCAACGATTGCTGGTATCCTAGAATCGTTGCACAGTCCAAGCTCGAAAGGCCGTTGCTCCATGTCGCAAAGCCTTGATACGCCTCGCAATCGCCCTTGCTTTCGTTCATCCGAATGAGAACGGCTGAGGCAGAGATACGTATCACGTCAGGTGACGGAGCATGACTTGGCTGACGTGGAGTGAGCCATCTCCTCAGGCGACTACCTAATCTTAAGAGGGTCGAGGCAGGGCCTCTTGACGAAAAGCCTGTTAAGCGCAGCAATGAGCCCTTCGCAGGGAGCAGTACCACCGTCGCTCCTCGATCGGCCTGCAGCTCCTTGTCGTGGTAGTCCAGCAAGGTCTCAGTAAACACCTCCCGTTCCTCAGGCTTGTCGCTGTCGTACAGCTTATACTTCGCCTCAAAGTCGACCACACCCTGCTCCGTCACCTTCTTCAGGATGTCTGCCCAGACACCGCTCCACGTAGCGGAGACCCTCGCGACCTCCTTCCATGTTGCGGACTGGTTGAGAGCGTCTTGGAGCTGATGAATAGGCAACGACTCTGCCGTATACTCTCGTCCAATCGATCCGAGCGCCTTGAATCCTAGCCCGTCACCATGATTGGAACACTCCTCGTCGTCCTTTATGAATCGGCGACTGAGGCAGAATGCGGCAAACGATGGACCATCCGGATCGGACACCACGAGGATATGCGGTGTGAAACGTATTACTGCAGTCGGAGCAAGGGTCTCGTCGCCTTCCTTGCTCTCTGCGGACATCGAGCGGATAACAAGGTCGAATATCCGTTGGGGACCGATGATGTAGGAGTCAGAGTAGGCATGAGTCCTCACGCATTCGGTGTGTCTGCGGTCGTCTGTGAACACCAATCGCGGACTGTCGCTTCTCAGGTCAGTCGGCGTGGACATGCTGGAGAATGATGTCTAGTAGGAAAGTCGTCGAGTAAGAATGGATGGCTGAGTACGCCAGACGACGGGCACACCGCCTGCTGCGGGTGACTGAGTACGCTCAAGGCGGACCGCCGTTTTGAAGATCGATAAAAATCGTGTACTGTAGTTGCAAGGGGATCTCTGTGAGGGCCCGTGATCGTCACACAAAGGAGCTGAGAGACTGGCCAGTGTTATCGGAGGCGGAAGTGCCACAAAGGACTTCCACTCCGTAGCAGTGCTCCGATACCTCCTGGAGGGATTACGCAGGGTACGGGACGGGGCTACGGCCTCGTGTACATTAGCTACCATGATCTGCATCCAAAAGCGACCTCTGGCGGCGTTACAATGGCGACATGTCAAGTATTGCTAATATACTGGGCTTCAGATGAAGCGTCACCGTACTTTTCTTGGCATCTCACAGATCATGCTATCTGACGTCTATTACCGGCCCTTCAGCTCGAAGCTCGAGGCTGTACATACTGCTGTGTAGCAGAGCTGGCAGTGCCCTACTCGTTTCAGGGGATCACAGTGAGCTTGTGAGACGCCGAATATCGCTGTGCCGTCTCAATGCCTTCCTCTCTCATCTCCTGTATGACCTTGGCGACCCTCGAATACTCTCTGGTGTAGCTTACGTGCAACAAGTTCATCCTCGTGTTCTTCTTGGTCCCATCGGTGCCTCCCTCAAGGGTATCCACGTAGTGTCTGAGTGAGTCCCGGCTTGGTCTGTGCCCTGATACAACATTGCTGACGAAGTCTACGGGCTCCACCGCACCGCTTGATCCCCCGGTCATCATCTGTACACCGGGATAGATGTCGAAGCTTGTCGGAAAGTTGGCAGTTGCGGCGGTTGAAGCCGACAGTCTGCCTGTCTCAGGCCGGACCGCAATGGGGACATGACACTCGATGTAGAACTGATGCTCCGTGGTGGGCATCGAGGTCTCGGATGGCGTGTTCAAAACCAGCATCGAGTCCTTCCTCGAGCTGACGCGACATGAAAAGTTCCGGGTCGCGTCGTTGTTCGAGGTATCGCTGAATCTAGTCAAGAAGGCTCTCCATTCAGGCTCTAGGGCAGCAATCCGTTCGACCACGGCGGGAATCGTCCGCGCGCTCTCAGAGCTCTCTATGGCGGCTTTCCAAGCTTGAGCAGGGCTGACAGGCTCTCGGTCGTTGTTGAGCCACTCCCCGCGCAAGGACTCGAACGCTGACTCGACTGCCTCACAACCCGGTCCAGAGAGTACCCCGCCAACCATGTCGAAACTCATGGAAGCGTGCTGACCGGGCCGGAGTGTCACAGCGACGCGAGGCTTGATGTTGAGTATCAGACAATCCTTCGTATCACCTCCTTTGGTGGCCACTTTCAACCTGGTACTCCAGCTCGGGATGATGGCGAACGAAGGGGCGGGGCCATTGTCTCCGCCCGAGGACCCGTCAGAAGCGATGGGCTCTGTGACGGAGTACAAGCTTCGACGATGTAGCGTAGTCTCTGCCATACTGCGGTGGTGCTTGTGCTGGTTGGAGTGGAGGAGCTACAGAGTTGTGGCTCGCCATTTATGTCGGTGGGCAATGAGGCTTCGCCCAAAAGGTCCAATGGTAACAGCCGCGAAACCTCTCCGGCGGCTGGAGGGGATTCGCGCCTCCTTTCGAGCGGGTTATGGACGGAGCGAGAAATCGTCACTCGTCGCGGCCACATCGGTACATTGGCGCCAGAGAAGGCCAAACGTCGTCATGAGACGGCTTCTGACAGCGGGGCGAGGTGAACTCGTCGGACTCTGGAATGGCGCCTCTCTGACGTCAAAATCGAAGGCTCGTTGTGTGACCACCCTCCTTTGAGGCGGCGCCACACACACACGCGCGGGCGCGGGCCCATCATTCAGCGCTGATCATCCTTTGGTGGGAGGGTCCTTTGGCGGGCGCGGATCCCCTTGATGGGTTGATGGCCCCATTGTTTGAGATCGACGCATCCGGCGACGGCGACAACCCCCCAGTCGCCTTGACAACGTTTTCATCATCCTTTCTTTCTCTCATCCTACTTCTCACCGAGCCGGGTCGGTACTGTTGTGCGGGTCACGACTCGACATTAGGAGCTCATTCATGTGGTACTAACCAAGAAAATCACCCCCATCTCGCTAGATTTGTCAGCCTCTACTCGATCAGACCAACATGTTCGGCATGCCCTTCATGGGGATGCCTATGCCAGGGATGGGTATGCCAATGGGAATGGCGATGCCATTGGGAATGCCCATTCCAGGTGTGACACCCGGTATGCCCGGTACGGGGTGGTACAACTCCCTCCCAGGCAGGTTCGGGCGAGACATGCTGGGACGAGGTGGGTCGGTGACGGCTCCACTCGAGTGGTTCCGGCAGGCTGAGCAGCCATAAGCTGATGGCCATTCACGCAGACTTTGCTGGGCCCGGAGGAGTCGGTTCGAGCCAGCCCTACCGACCGCCGGACCCCTCGTGAGTGCGAAGCCGCCGAGTGTGGGTCCGGATCAAACTCACCGCGGCAGGGCTTTGCCACCGATGCCGCACGGCTTGCCCTTCATCGCTCGACCTGGACAGGAAGGCTTCGACGCATATGGCCGAATGCGTGGGTCAAGGCCGCAATTGATTATGCCGTATGACACTCACTGACCCTCCATCTCAGTGCCACCCGAGCTCCCCGAAGGTACGGCTTTGTCCCCTTTCTGAGGCCAGTTCACATCTCACGGTCGTAGGATGGGATGGATGGGGTCGCCCGATCGTCTCGACCGGCTCGCAAGCGCCAGGTCCGGCCCCTATGCCTGCTGCTGCTGCGGCCGTCGACCCTGCTGCTCAAGTTCCACTAATGGGAGCGGCTGCCCCCGGAACACGAGACATGCCGCTCACCTCTGCACCACTCAGCGAGCCCCTCCAGTCCAGCATCACCTCCACCGACACCGGTCGGCCCGAGCAGTGAGTCGCACCTCGGCATGGAGCATCTCCACAATCCATACCCAGAAGACCTGTGCTCTTCGTCTACTCCACCGCTCCTGTTGCTGACCACCTGTCAGACCACCTTGCTTCGATCGCGAGCCGGCCAAACCCGACTCGTACTACCGCTATGATGACTTTGAGGCTTTCTCTCTGTCCTCAAACGCCCTGAATAGGGCTTGGGAGCTCCACCTTCCGCGCGAGCTGGTCTCGCACGATGTATCCGAGGAAGACTGGTATGTCGTCTCTCCTCCTTGCCTGGTCAAGAGCGTGCCGTCGAAGCTGACAATCTTCGTGCACGTGCAGGATGCGGTTCGTTGACGATTTGGCCAAGGAGGCGTTGAGCGGCGCCACACACGACTTCACACGTAAATCCAACTTGGGTCGTGGACCGAAACCCGTTCTCTCGGACGGGGTGCACTCCCTCCTCACTTCCTGGGCCGTCGCATTTTTCGCGCCACGAGGGATACGAGTGTACGCCGCGCAAGACGGTCAGCGCGTTGTACCTCCCCCTTTGGAGCCGCCGGGGAGGTATCGGCGGGGTTACAGCCGGGCCGACCAGTGGAGCGATGATGCCGAATCGGCCACTTCGGACGATGACAGTTGGTGGTCCGAGGAGGAGGACGCCAGGAGGAACGACATGTACCTCCCTCGTCGTGAGAGAGAGCTCAGAAGCAGGGAGCGGGCGAGGCTCAGAAGAAGGGCCAAGCGGAGGAGGGAGTACGAGGGCTTGGGCAGGAGGAAGGGGGAAAAGGAGTGGGAAGTGCACTTTGTCGCCGCGACGCCCACCATCTGGCAAAGAGGAGCCAGGCCAAGGACCTACGGAGAGCCCGTGATCAGGTCGAGGAGGTAGAACTTGTCTGTCGCAGATGTCTGGTCCATCTACTGCGCATAACGCGATCATACATACATATGCATATACTTGTTTGTGCGTGCGTCGTCGTGACTAGTGTCTACGTCTCTGGCCGGTCGGATCCTCGGTGAAATATGTTATTGCCTAGTCGAGTCAGCACCGGCATCGAGACTCAACTGTGGGTTGGTACCCATGGCCCATTCCACTCACTTCCACGTCGAGCCACCGTTTCAGCTTCTGTTTCCAGCCTCTCTCCGCCACCCCGCGCGCTATAGCTTTAGAGACCAGCTCGTCAAAGCTAATCGGCTGCGTCGTGTCAGCGGCGGTGTCGAGGCCGCGAAGAGCAGGCAGGGACCTACCTCATATCGAAGGATACGGAGGTACAACTCCGAGTCATCCTTGATCATGCGATAGAATTCCTCCTCAACATCCTGCTCGACCGATTCCTTCTGCCTGCCCTTTGTGGCCCTCACGGTAGCAGTGCCAGCGGGAACCTTCTTCATTATCTTCGCCTTGACCTTCTTCGTGGCTAGCGGGATGTCTTCCGATGAGGCGGAGTCCGCCCTAAAAACGGGACGTTCTGGCGGATTCAGTGCGCGCCAGCAGTCCGTCGCTATTTTGACCAGTGCCGAGTGCTTGGTGGAAGGCCGGTATCCAAAGGAATTGCAGAGCTTCTGTCAAGCTGTCAGAATGAGATCCCGGTGGAGTCCCGCCAGTGGACTCACCTGAAGTCTCTTGAGTTCCCACTCATCATAATCAGGCATTCCTCGCTCGACAAGCTGCTCCTTGCTCTCCACATCTACCGCCTGGCTCGCAGGAGGCTCGTAGTCCTCGACCTCGTCAGTCTCCTCCATCTCCTCCTCATCGGTGTCACCCGACACCACGTCGATCTCGCTCAGAGCGAGGTCTGCCTGAGTGGGGGACCACGCCCATTCCATCTGCGCGTCCCGACCCCAGTCTTCTTCCTCCTCCGACACCCCAGCATCCTCGGCAGCGACAGATGACGCGGAGTCTATCGCTCGATCACGATCCCCAGCCCCGCCAGTCCACTCCAACACGGCTTCATCGCCCCACCCGTCCTGGATATACTCGTCGTCTACGTCGTCCACGTCAGAAGTCGATGGGGAGTCATCATAGGCGAATGGCTCGTGACGGAGCGCAGTGGGGGTGATGGTGGTGGAAAGGCGAGTTCGATGATTCAGACTTCGGGGGGTGATGGATAGCCGCGCATGACCTGGTGATGGTGTGGGAGATTGGTCGATGGAGAAGACGGGGGATATGGGCGAGTGAGTGGAAGCGGGAGAAAAGGAAGTGTGAGGGCTTCGATAGCTTGATAGATCGGTTGGGTCCGAGGAGGTCGGCGGCGGTGTCGCAGTCCTCGCGCCCGGTCGAGATATGGATACGTCCCCAGCTGCCTCACCCCCGCCCGTGCCACCCGTGAGTTCTGTGTCGGGGATCGACGCAACCCCCTCCACGTTGTCGTCCGCACCAAGCGCCGCTTCAGTACCATCCTCTGGCAAAGCTTCCCTCGGCGCGTATGCGCTTGCCCTCTCGATCCCCCTCGGCCGATCTCTTCCAGGGGAGGTTCCCCTCGGCTCGCGAACCTCCCCTCCATCGAAAGGGCTCACCAAGCCCCAGCACACCGACGTCATTCTCATCCATCTCATCCTCGTCGCTTGCGCTCCTCGGTGTCTGACTGGCAGGAGGCATCGGTGGGTCCTGATCCTGATCCAGCTCCAAATCATGCTCCTCATCCGAATGCAGGAGGATGCTCTTGCTTGGCGAGAGCAGCAGCGTGGGTGATTCCGGAGAAGTGATCATCTCGGTCTCAGTTGGCCGAGCGTAAGCCGCAGCGAGTGCGGACTCGCCCAGAGGCTGGGTGGGAGGAAAGGTGATCACCGGCGAAGAGGGAGGAGATCCGTGGACAGATGGGGATCGAGACGTTCTCTGTCGTGTGACACCGAACAGGTCCTCCAATCGGATGTCCACCTCTTCCTTCCATCCCGCACCGCGATCCTCCACAGGCTTGACGCTCGTCATCCGCCGGAGTCCCGCCGTCGTGCTGCCCGAACTCTTGATAGGCTTGCTGGTCCGATCTACCGCGACGAGGTCCGGACGATTATCGACCCTCTCGCCGAACGCGTTGACGTGCAGATCGAGCAAGGAGGTCGGCGTGCGTGGCCCAGAGGAAGCGAGGAGGGCGTCGTTGATCAGCTGCTGTAAATCTGGGGGATCGTTTGGCGGGCGGTACGGTGGTGTAATGCACGTCGAGATGTGTCGCTGGAATGGTCAGTTCAGGTCGAAGCCATGCTGAAGCCATCTGAGGAAAAGACGCTTGGTTAGGAAGATGGACATACCCAACGTGCAGCCCCGCTGTCGCTCTTCTTCCATTGCTTCCTACACACCACACAACACTTCAGCTGGAGAAGCACCGCCGTCTTGCCCAGCCAGTCCGGCACAGGGACAGGCTCCCTGGGCGGCGACAGCGGCCCCGCGAGCGACAGAGGAGCTCGGGGTGTAGACGATGCCGTTGCCTTTGTCCTCATCGTCGCCGTCGCCGTCGCTGGGGTGGCGCGCGTCGATTTGGATCTGGCTCCGGAGGTCGACGCGGAAGTGTCGACGAGTGAGGAAGAGCCAACGGACGAGGATGAGCTCGAGCGGTAGGTGTACTTGTCCGCGAGACGCTTGGCGATTGTTTCATGCAAAAACACTGGCTCGTCACCTTCGTCGTCGTCGTCGTCTGTGTCCTCCAGATCTTGAACGAATGTCGCGGTCTCCAAAACGGCCGCGGACGACTCCATCCTGCCCTTGCCCTTGTCCTTCCCATTGCCCTTACCTCTAGCCTCGCCGGTTCCCATGCCGCTCCTGTCCTCCATCAACTTCACCTCCTCCCTTTCCTCTCGTAGGTATCGCGACGAGCCAACTCCAACCCTTGCATCAACTCTCGTCCTCGTCCTCGCCTTGGCCGGTCCGTCTCCGGCCGCCGCCCGCGTTCTGGAGCGCGACTTGACCGGGACAGAGCTCTTCGTAGGAGACTTGCTACGTGAAGCTGATCTCGCGTGGCTAGACCCCGCTCTGGAAGTCCGCGATACCTTCGGCGGAGGCTCGACGATCTCGGGGGAGGACGAGGAGTTGCGCCCCGCCGCCGGAGGGGGGATGGTGGAAGTGGATGGGCCGGCTATGTGGAAGGCAGGAAGGGAGTCAGGGGACATGGTGGAGTCGGGTCCATGCCCCGGAGTTGGCGTGAGTGCAAAGAGTGAGAGAGAAGGGATGTTCCGGGATGGATAATGTATCTGGGTCGCGAAAGTGGAGTGATTGAGCAGGACTATGTTGTTGGATGTTTTGGCGCGTGATGCCCAGTGTGGCGGCAGGTGGCGGTTGTGAGGGCTGAGCCGATTCCGTTGCCGGGGCTTCGCAGGTCTCCGTGGTCGAGCCTTCGTTTCAAACGCCGTGGACACTACCGTCATGCACCGTTCTTGCAAGCAGAAGGCGAAGCCTTTGAGAAGCTCTTCAGCTGATCCACGCTGCTGCTTCGCAGAAAGGAGCTAGCTCTTGGGAGGGTGAGAGTGTTTATCGCCTTCCTTCGTCCGTGATCACACGGAGGTCGGGAAGCCACACCTCTCTCACCTCTCAGGGCGACACATATCAGACGCAACCTTCCAGGTCGATACAGGTCGATATCGCGCTCACGCCCACGGTCTTAGTATTACCACGCCCAAGGCCACAGGAACCCTCAAGATCATCAACATGAATCAGTCCGCGCTCGGAAATACCAGCGACTCTGCTGCCCCGGCTCAACAGTCCGAAACGTCCGCCGTCAACTTCCTCTGCGTCGTCGGGAACTGGCTCCACACCAGATCCCTGAGCAACGAATACTTCCTCGACACCCAGTTCAGGGACAAGCTCCGTCCGGGCCTCGATTGGGGTACCGTCGATCCCGAGTGAGCACCACGGAGAGGTTTGAGTGATTGCTATGAGCGCATCACCTTGAAAAAGGGTTTGACGAGCTGAGACCGCTCACTCGCAGATGTTTCTCGGCGGACGTCGGAGGATACAGTGCGCGGTGGCGTCTGTGCTTCGACGGGATGTGCGAGAGTTATGATCAGCGCAAGCTGGACATGTTGTGGGTTATCGGGCTACATGTTCACGCTTTAACAATCGGTGATGCGCTTGTCCTGGCTCATGGGCCCGTTTTGAACACCACTGAGTCAAATTTAGGTCCGAGGGGATCGCTACCAGCGAGAGTCGCATGCCGCAGTTGGGGGTAGATCGCTGCGTAGTCCGGGACATGGCAGACAATGCCA
Source organism: Saitozyma sp. JCM 24511 (assembly GCA_001600855.1). Taxonomy (NCBI): domain Eukaryota; kingdom Fungi; phylum Basidiomycota; class Tremellomycetes; order Tremellales; family Trimorphomycetaceae; genus Saitozyma; species Saitozyma sp. JCM 24511. The sequence goes on along the minus strand of BCLC01000013.1, from coordinate 903,841 downwards.
TCTACACCCTCACGCAGAACCAGCTTGACTAGTGGGTCCGCACGGGCTCAGCCATCCGCCAACTGCAGGGGAGGGGTACTGACATGTAATGTACTGTATGAGAGGTGCTGACACACCAATTGCAGCATGAAAACTCGGATCCTCACCGAACAGAACTCCAGACTCACTACGCTTCCGCTTCCACTCGACGAAACCTCGTTTCAGGTCGGAATTGCAGAGGGTCACCAGACACAGGTTCCCCTCATCGACTGGATCGGGAATGATCCAGCCGCTTTCTCCCCGGGTGGCCAGAACCCCCATGTTCAGACAACGCCGACGTCCTCCAGCTTCACATTCTCGCTGACGGGAGCTCAGTCAACCGTCCAGAACGTGTACTTCGATAGAGCCCCGTACGAGGGTTCCGCCAACACGACGAGGGCTGTGCAAACGCAAGGATATCGTCCCCTCCCGGGGCCGTAATGTGTCATGATCTTACCACAGTATGAGCACATGCAGTATTCACAGAAGTGCTGTATACGCTGTGCAGCTCACAGTACATGTATGTACATACTGTACAAAGGCATTCTTGTCGGTCAAGTCGACGGTAGCAGTCACATTTGCGGACGCGACAACTGACATGATACCGCCGAGAATTGTGTTCATGAATGTTGTGTACAAGACAGTACGGGTACAGAACCACCGCCCACCGAGGCGCCTTGCGGTGCTCACCAATGCTGGCGCGTCTCCTGTCTGGTTCTCACGTTCATCGGTTCTCACGACCTGGCGTCCTTTTGTCCTTTGATAGCGTCCAGCGCACTCGCAATGATCGACTATCTCGCGGTTCGTCCTTTCTCCACCCACGAACGCTTCTGTTCGCTTCTGCTCTAACCGAGTCCGTTTACTCACTGACGAAATTCGGCGGGACTTATAAAATGCAGGACTCACCTTGGCGACACTCCTGCACTTTCACACTCCCTCACTCGCCTCTCTCATCCCAGTCATACTCGATATATTATCTCGGTCGAACACCAGCCCAGCGACCATGTCAACCACTACCAGTGAGTGATCATACATGCCCAGACAGTTGGACATCGACGGCTATCAACTTCTCTGTCGAGGAGAAATGCCACGACAGTACGATATACTCGCACGGTATATGTTCTAGAAGCTGTGTCTTGCTCACTGTGGAGTAGGTCAAGCGGAGCATGCCCAGGTCCAGGCACTCCTCGAACAGTTCCGAGAGACCGAACTCTCGATGCGGACTATGCACCGGCTTGAGGGCTCGGGTGGGGTTTCACGCATATTCGATCTGGAGACCATTGACGAAAAGTGAGTACAGTCCACGTATGTACGGGTACTGTATGACTTCCTTTCAAGTCGGTCTTGAAGTAGTCCTTTCACATCGATTTCCGTGCTGTCATCACTCGCTGGAGACTACGGTACGGAATACGTTTTATAATCACTGCTGAGCCGAAAACGAGTCATGGTTGGCTGTTCCATAGTTGGCCGTGCAGGTTTGACCATGTGGTACTAGCTGACGTGGCGCAGCCTGTTCCAGAACGCAACCCAACGTGGCTCGACGTACCGCATGAAGCTGGTCATCGACCACCTGGATCTGTCAACCGCGGACCTGACTGTGCTGTAAGTACAGTATTGCCCTGCAACAGCGAAGGGCTCGATTATATCGGTACACAAAATCCCGATACCCAATACGCGATACCGCACCTGTACTCGTACGAGCATAGTATACTCGAGTACTCGTACTGTATTCCCCTGCATGGCTGGTGGTGCTTTACTCCTTCTGTAGAGCAGTCGTGTTTCCGTTCGTCCCCGGAACCTCAAATTGGCCACGCTGACAATCCAAGCAATCAGGTGTGCGCGGCAGACGACACGGAGCGGAACGCAATCCCCAGCATGATGGGTTCGTTACGTGTCGACGGTATGGCGCCGACAATGACTTTCGTCGGGAACTCGTTTGCCGCTGGCGGAAGGTCCACGATAAGCAACCAGCTTGTCAAGGGGTATGTCCAAGAACTGGTTCTTTGGACCCGGACCCAAACCCAGTGATGAGAACGCAGTTCAAATTCGCTGCTTCCTGGTGTCGCTGACGGCGACTGACAGTGCCCTCTACGCCTCCCACATCGAGTTGAGGAGGAGGGAACAACTCTCCCGGTCTCAAGCCGAAACGTCCTCGTCTTCCGCTTCCGAGACGCAAGAGGGCTCATCCAGCAACCATCAAGATGCCGGTACGGAGGTGTCTTCTGGAGACCAGGGGGCCTCTGTTGGAACCCCGTCCGACGCGCTTCGGTCGATAACATCCCGCCTGGAGGCGCTGCTCAGCGGGGCCCGCTCGATCATCGACAGCACCAGGCAGAACGATGGCCATGAGGGCGCCCAGGACTCGACTGAGTAGCACCAAGGGGGTGGGCAGGGCAGTGGTGAATACATACGTTGACGTTTGATGTGCCGTATGCAGCGACGACCGAGGCAGGTTGGGTACGAGTGGAGAACGAGTACGAGTACATGTGCCACTTCGATCCTGCGCCACTCCCGGCTCTCGGTTCGGCCGGTGACTCACAGATCAGGCGCGGCTAAGAACCATGCGAGCGCGTATCCACATATCTACGCCTGTGATCGATCTCATCGATCTCATTCTTGTTGTCTCATTTACATCTGTCGCACCCAGGTGACCCCCAGTATGGCCGCCGTCCCACCTCCTTACGCCCCGCGAGAACATGCTCAAGGTATGTCCCGCCAACTCCTCGCCCCTCACCTCTGCTATCGAATGCTCCACAACAACCTCGCGCTCCCGCTGGATCCACTCCCACTCCCACTCCCTCTCCCGTTGACATTTATGCTCATGCTCATGTCGATGCTCGTACTGGCGCTGGTGCTAGTGCTGGTACTGATATTGCCCAGTCCAACCCGGTCCTAATCCCCCTTCCAACCCCGCCGCGTCGTCCTCCTCCGGCCCAGAGTTCGCGGAGACCACGTCGGTGTGTCTCGAATGGCGCCTGAGCGGGCTTCGGGCGATGTACGATGGTTCAAAGGGGGATGCCAAGTCGTGAGTGTGCGGCGTCGCCTGAGGGTGCTTTGATCTGCAGGCGTATCGGCGCTGGTGATGGTGGTGGTGACGGCGATGGCGTTGGTGTTGGTGTTGTGGTGTTGGGATTGGTGACGGTGCTGATGCGTACTCTAGTAAGTGCATCAAATCCGCGGTGTTCGGGGATGCGGATAACCTATGGGAGGTGCTCTGGTACCCCAACAGCGGGGTCCAAGGAGGGGACTACGCGTCGCTATACCTCTCATGCGTGGTGAGTGTTCTGCGTCCTCTCTCATGTTGAGCACACCGATGGCGAGGGCGTCGTGTCATAAACCGGGTGACGCATTCGTCGAGACTTCAGTCTCTGGGTAATCGCTGTATCACGCGAATAATCACATTCATTTTCATCCATCTCTTCGACAGAATTGAATTCCTCGCTCGTCCCTCACTGCGCATTGCTCCGGATCTCTGTTCATTGTCCCTCGTCTCTCGTCCTTCTTCCTCGCTCCTGCTTCTCTGGACCCTTGCCAATCTCCCATTCTCCCTTGCCCTGTGCGTCTTGCCCTCGCTAACTCCCCAGCCCACGCCGCAAGAGCGCGAGCAAGGCATCGGCTCCAAATGGGCTCGCAAGGGTCTCTGGTGGTTCCGCTTCGAAATCAAGTCGACCCTTCCGGACGAACGCACCGGCAAGATCGTCACCCTCGCGACGAAGGATGCTTCGGACCACACATTCGCCGTCAAGACCGCCAACTGGGGCTGGCAACAGTTCTCGAAACGTGATCAGCTCTTCCTCAATTCCAGTGCACTCGCCTCGGACAGTTTCGTCATCATCTGCACGATCCAGGCGCAGCCCCAGCCCCCCGCGGGATATTGGTTGGGAATGGGATTGCCGCCGAACAGTAATTGGCTCGGAGCGACGACGAGTGTTGGGAACCGACCTGTGGGGAGTGGAGGAGGATTGAGCGCCTGGAGCGGAGGGGAAGGGGCAAGTGGCGGTGTCGCGGGAGGGACCACCGCGGCGGGAGGCGTCAAGAGAGTCGTGCCGAGGGAGCTGGTCAGTGCGGTGGGATCGTTATTGGATGATGAGCGTGAGTGCGATTGTTCCAAACCCATGTCTAGTCGTCACGAGGACCCACTGTTGTGGAGAAGAAGCGCCAGCGGTGTAATGCTAACGCCGCCACAGTCTACTCTGACGTCGAGTTCATCATTCCCGCGCCGAGGTCGAGGAGGAACGGTCTCGAAGGCACCCGAGAACGTCAGCCACCTAGGAGAGTCTACGCCAACAAGAAGTTGCTATGCCGCTGCGCTTACTTTGAGGCCATGTTCACCGGCGGCTTCAGCGAGGTCGAGGGTGTTATCGAGGATGTGAGTGGACTCAGCCCTGTCATATTCTGTCTTGTTTCACGTTCGGTCTCCGCTCACACTCGCGCTTCACTCGCTCTCGCGCTCTTGCTCACCTCGATGACCGGGCTGTACGCTGACCGGACCTTTCACATCCACAGGAGGACGACGAAGACGACTACGACATGCTGTCAGACAGCGATGTGGAGGACGAGGCTGCCGATCTCGCTGGTCTTCCCGCTTCCGCCACTACCCACCTCACCACCTCGTCGCTCAGCGGCAGCGGCAGCGGACTGTCCTGGACCTCGCGGCGGGATTCCACTGCGTCGGATCGGCATCCCATGCGGGACGAGCCGGAGGGGCATCACGACGGGGGTGGCGGGGAAAGTGGGACCGAGACGCAGCTGCAGACACAGCTGCATGTGCATGGCGACGTCGTTGGCGTCGGGACAGGTGGGGGCGGGACAGGCAGTGCTGCGGCGATTGGTGCTGTGGCGGGCATGGCGGGAGACGGGCACGTCGAGGAGGCGATGGAGGAGCAGGAACAGATGGCCGAGTCGCCGCCTAAGCGAGAGGTCCCAGTTGGGCAGGGAACCGCGGGGGCAACCAGATCGGGCGATGGGATGGGCGCTACCGGCCCCGGCCCGAAGAAGACGAGAGTGATGGTCCGCGACGCGGCGTGGAGTACGTGGTGGGCGGTGCTGTACTGGGTGAGTGGTGTTGGTGTCGCCTTGAGCTCACTCGTTCAAAATTCCTCTCATATCGACGCTGGGGTGTGAAAGGATTGGCCGGCAGACGAGCTGGGAGAATCGCTCCGAAGCTGTGATCATCACTGAGACCCGGGCTGACGCCGAGCTAGATTTACACCGATACAATCTTTTTCGCCCCCTTGACATCATCCTTCGAGCGCCCCTCGCCCCGTTCCCGTCCTTCCTCTCTCTCTAGCATACCTGTGCCCGAGCCCCGGACCCGACGCGAATGGATAAGACAATGGACAGACGAACGCGGCATCGCTCCGGGACCGGGACCGGGACCAGGGGCAGGGGCAGCATCGGGGCCGAGTCAGACTCCAAGGTATTTGGGAAACAGTAGCGTGGAGACCGGACTCGGACTCGGACTCGGACCCGGACTCGGATCAGACGACCCAGTCGGACCAAGACCGGTATCCGCCAAAGCGGTGTATCGGCTCGCGGACAAGCTCGACCTCCCCGCGCTCAAGCTCAGGGCGTTCCAGCATATCATCGCGGGTGTGACGGCGCAAAATATCCCAGCAGAGGTGTTCAGTCGGTTCAGCTCGACCTTTGAGGACGTGAGGAAGGTGAGTGGGACGGGGTTCAATCCGATGCGCAGAGCGCTGTACAGTTGTGATGTGGGGAAGTGAGAGGAATTTGCGGTGGGATTTGAGCAGTGACGAGAGTCCGGCGTGTGCAAGCGTGCATGGTGCAAGAGATCAAGGGCTCGATGTCCAGTTTCGTCAACTGGACCACCGCGGGGCAGGTCACGCTTGATGTTCCAGTGAAGAAGATGCTCTACCAGAGTAGCGTGCCAGAGTGACCGAGACGAGACGGGACGGGAAGAGGGACGGGGAGAGGGACGGAAGCGAATGAAACGAGCCGAGCAACCGACGCGCGAACCCCGCTGACGCCGTACCCAGGTCCAGGTCGCGTACTTCCTCAAGCACTGGTCCGAGATCAAGAAGAGCGAGACGATGATGCAGATCTGGCAGCAGATCAGGCTGGGAAAGCACGTCGGGTTCGAGGAAGGTGAGTCGGGCGTGGTGCGGTAGTGCGGCGTGGCGCGGCGTGGTGGCGGTGCTTGTGCCGTTCTCTGTCTCGGCTGCGGTACATCACGGTCAGGACCTCTAGTGAGGGGTGGTACCGACCGGAGCGGGCGGTCTTGGGCATGTTGGGCGTGTTGGACGTCGTGGGCGTGTTGGGCGTGTTGGGCGTGTTGGGCGTGTTGGGCGTCTTGGGTGTCTTGGGTGTCTTGGATTTGGTGTCGGTTCGGGCGATTTGAAGGGCCTTTTTGGCCAGTTCCAGTGCCAGTGGACGTGGACGTGTCAGAGGCAGTGCCAGCCAGTTGCCGCTGTGGGGCATCGGCAGCACGGGGGGCGGAGTGGACCATGTTGCGGAATCGCAGCCGCGTGGCGTGCAAGTGAATAGAGTCAGAGCTGACAATGGCAGTCTGGCCGCTCATTGTGGGTCAACTCGACTTCCGGCCGTCGTAAGGACAAGACCTCGAGGCGGAGGCGGAGGCGAAGGCGAGGCGGGGGCGCAAGAGGACGGGTTGTCTGTGATTCGCGGCGATGCTGTTGGAGAGGGATATTAGTGATATTACGACTCGCCACTTTGTGCGAGACGAGGAGGACGGGCAGGACGAGGAGCCGAGGAGCTCGACGCGGCGACGCAACGACGTCGCCGTGACGACGTGACGACCTTGATGATTGAGAGGACGACGTTGTGATGTTGTGACGTTGTGTCGTTGTGACGTGACGTTTTGACTTGAAGAGGAATACTGTGACCGTACGACAGCTTATTGTGTGCGTATCTGACATGATTATATGTACAATACGAGTGGTTTGTATTCGAACCGCTCGGTCGGGAGCATGGGGTGAGCACTCTGTCCATCTGCAGCAAGGTGCTTGGCCACATCGTACGAGAACGAGTATGCACTGGTACTCGTACAAGGGCCTGTGCCTGTACGATACTGTACATCCGGCGCGCCGGACTTGCCCGGCTAGCGGTGCTCCGCCACGGGTATGTCACCGCGCCAAGCGACTCGATGACCCGCGACAACTCTACCACTTTACACAGTAGCTAGTGCATGCAAGTATGTCGAGTATGTCCATGCTTCGACTGCCTGCACTGGTCCCATTGCGACTGCCCCGACTGCCCCGACTTCGCACTTTCCCCAATCGACATCCTTGGGATTCTTCAGCCACACGAGACATGTCCACGCCCACGCCCACCGCCCACCGCGCTGCCCGCGCTGCCCGTGACGCCCGTGACCTCCCCGCCTGCACCGTGACCTCCCTAGACCACCTCGTGCTGACCGTCGCCTCCATCCCGGCGTCGGTGGCCTGGTACACCCTGCATTTGGGTATGCACCACCACGTCTTCGGCGGCGGCGGTAACGTCCAGCGCCACGCGCTGACTTTCGGAACAAGCAAGATCAACCTACACGAACTGCATCACGAGTTTGAGCCCAAAGCGGCGCATGTCCAAACGGGGAGCGCGGACCTGTGTTTCCTGACACCCGAGAAGGTGGAGGATGTGCTGGAGAGACTGAGGGTGGGGGGGCTGGAGATCCTGGACGGTGGAGGGGTGGTAGATCGGACGGGAGCGGCCGGGAGGCTGAGGAGCGTGTATGTTAGGGATCCGGATGGGAATCTGATTGAGTGAGTGCGGACTTGGGGGTGTAGGTAGTGGGACGGGGTTGCTACCTTTCCCGTGGCAAAGTTGGGGGGGAGTTGTGGAGAACCTTGTCGTGAACGAGGATGCGGACGGGAGTGGGACTAGAATTTGTGACTGGGGATTTGGGACGGACTGGGGCCTTGGACCGGGGCCTTGGACTGGGGCCTTGGACTTGGGACTTGGGATTGGGAGGACTTGGACTTGATCTTGACTCGAACTCGGATGGGAGTGAGAGAACGCGAAGGGAGGAACGGTTAGCCCACATACGGAGCACTGAACGCGGAAGCCTGGACGCGACGCGACGCTGGACGCTGAATGCGGAGCTGATGTGAATAGGATTTCCAACATGATCGAGTGAGCCTACACGGATTGCGCCGACATGATCGAGTGAGCCGACATGCATTGCGCCGACATGATCAAGTGACCGATTTGGTCGAGTCGAAGCACGCGTCAGAACACCGGGGACCGACGACGACGATCATGACGATCACGACGCTCACGACGCCCACGACCGGGGGATCACTCTTGCTCCTACAGCAAGACGCTGGGAAGCAAGCAGTATCATACTACACCTCTGCGTCGGACAGATAGCCAACGCGTGATACAACATGCCCGACCACACCTCGGCAGTGCCCACCGAGTCCGAACGAGTACCGTCGCGGTGCCGTTGTCAGCCGTGTCACATGGAGTTCAAGTATCTGGAATCTGTCTGCCCGTTACGACCGAGCCTTGCCCCACACACATAGGGCCGTCCTCGAGAGAGTGTGGCTCCAGTGATAGACAGAGCACTCGAGTAGTAGTAGTATTCGCAACGAACGATGGCCACAGGCCACTGCTGCATCCCGTCCGCTTTGCCAGCACGTCTCGCCTGGCTAGGGCTTGTACGGGTGTTCAGTTTCACTCGTACTCTGAAGTAGTTCGTATCTGGTTTGATCCTTACGCCGAAGCCGTCCGTATCGGCTGTCCGAGAGTTGGTAGGTGTATGCCATCGTTGCCATCCCGCGCGAAACCGAGTAGAGGGGCGTTCGACCCGTTCGGCCCCAGTGGGGCTATTTGCGTTCTCACAGGCGCTCACTGGCGCGCTCACTGGCGCTGTCACAAGACAATCCGCCGCACCACTACTACCCAGTGGCACTCACCACTTACTAGTTACTACTAAGTGACCAAAGCGCTCCGCGTGTGCGCGCACGCACATGTCTCAGACGCACTGTGGAATGCGGATTGCTCCACGCGTCGGCGTCGGCGTCGCTAGCGCGCTTGTGACCTGTTACACCCTCAATCACCCACATGAATGATGTGGGCGACATCCGATCGGACCGATCCCAGCCCAATACACCCGCCCCATCTCAACCCCGGATCTGGATCCAAGTCCACTCCGATCTATATCGAAATGTAGCGACATGACTGGAAATAGATCTCCTCGTCCAGGTGCATTCCTCCGGCTCCATGTGATCGCACCCTCACGATACGTCTGTAGCCATATCAGATATGCCCCGGTTCTCGATCGCCCATTCGCGCATCGAGTTATAGCTGTTTACGTTACCTTCGGCCGGCGGGCGCTGGCGTGGGCGGGCGCCGGTGAGGCCAGGGTAGGGTGCACCGCCTTGCTGCAAATAAACCGAGAGTCTATCTCGAGAGGAAGCAGCAGGCGTCGTGAGAGAGACGCCGGTGAAGGGCACCGTCACCGAGGGACCCGGTGCCGCGCCAGGTGCCAGGTGCCAGACCGCCGAAATGCGCCACTCGCAGCGAAGCGCAGTCGCAGCAAGCTCGCAATCGACCGAAGGGTCCAAACCCGTCTGACCCGTCGCTCTGTAGCCGTGCCCGTCTGGCCCGCTCTTCTCGTTGAGTAACAAACCTCGCCCGGGTCAAGCCCAAGGCAGTGGTCATCTCGTTTGAGTCATACCCTTACGAGGCGCCGAGGCGGCGTGAGGGGGATGGGGTTTCCGGGAATAATCCGTAAACGATGATCATCACCCGTGCCACGGCCACCGAGTTTCAGGGCCGGGCCAGGCAGAATTTCAGCGACTGCGGCGACTTGTTTCGACGACACGACGAGTCTGAGTCCTTGTCCCGTCGCCCGTCGCCTGGGAACCGGGACGACCTCGACATGGACATCGAGTGGGAACTCGTATCCCGTCATGGTAAGAATAAGTCGGATCCAGGAGTTGCCCAGGAAAATGAGGAGTGTGAGGATCCATGTGGTGAGGCCGTAAGCGCTTTGGGGCTTGATGATCACTCGACACGACACCGGGCAAACGGCACACGGCACACGGCACACGCCTCGTCGTGGAGACGGGGCAAAGTAGTGACAGACTCCCTCCCACGCGTGCCGAGGATGATGATGCGGAAGGCATGTCACCGTGGCACCGATACCGGCTGGTCACACCCTTGATACGTCTGACTATTTGTGGTTACACCACCCTTGGCCCTTGGGTGCTCTGATCCGTCGCCCCCCTGAGCAACACCCTCACCCTCACGGTCACCCCCCCGGCTGCCGCCGGCGACATCCCCGAAGGAGTGGGAGTGGAAACGCCGAAGCAGTGCCCGACCCGTCCGTCAGGTTGTTTGCGAAACCCAACACGACACACGACACATAAGAGCACGCACATCGACTGCGGGCACAGTCGGGTCCCCCTCTCCCATATCACTTTCTCTTTCATTCCTTCCTTTCAAGGTGGCTGTACCTCCTTGATCGTTTTGGCTTTGACGTGTCGACAACACCGCTGCATCTCTCTTTGATACTTTCATCCACATCTACTTGACTATACGAGCAAAAGCATTGTCGTCTCGATCCGCTTCATCTGCTACGTAGGGGGATACGGCGTCTAGGAGCTGGGTGATCTTTGGTGTTTGTGCGAGAGGTGAGTGACCAGTTCCTCTACGGCCGCGAGACGAGGGGTTTAGAGCGGGGGCGAGAGGGCGAGAGAAAGAGACTGCAGAGACAAGAGACAGGTCGGGTCGGGCCGAGTGGAGCGGGGCGGGGACCAGAGTGGGATTAAATGTTTAAAGTCCATTGCGGCGTATTATTTTATTAATCCTCGTTTGGGTGTGACAACCGAGCACCGCCTCGCACCCCTCCCCGTCACGGCCCCCGTCTCTCTTCCCGTTCCCACCACCACCACACCACCAACACCATCCTCAACACCTACAAGCTTTTCTCTCTTGCTTTCGACTCTTTTATACATACATACATACATACTCGCCCTTTTTGTCGATCACTCCCGCCCTTCCAAACTCCAACTTGCCCAGCACCGACGCCTCTGCGAGAACAAAACCAACGACAGACAGTCCCGCTGACATCGTCTCTCTTCTCTTCGCTATTTTTACCCACGTTCCACGTTCCACGCGTCCGTCGCCCCTTTGTTCCCCCCCCCGTTACCCTCAAACACACTCCTGTGCTCCACGATCCACGACACGCACAACACTCCTCGACCATCGCATCGACCATCTGTACATCTACATCGATCTCGACTCGCGGCTCGTCTCCGTCCCTTTTCCCTCGACCCGTCTCGACGACTCGCCCTCCCCCAGGCCGATCCCCACCGGTCACTCTCGCCCTCGGGGCCATACACCTCGTCGAACACCCATCTTCCATGTCTCTGTCCGCGACAACACCTATCACCACCTTCCCCTTCACTCTCCCCGGCGGTCACAAGTCCGACCCATCCGTGTCCGACCCGACCCTCTCGTTCCCTTCCCCGCCAGCGTCCATCGCCGCCGTCTCAGACTCGGGCGCGGGGTTCGACTTTGATCTCGACTCGACCTTCACCCACTGCTCGCCCGGCTCGTCGGGTCTGTTTGACGACAACTCGTTCAGCCTCTCTTCCGACCTCAACCTCGACCTCGAGTTGTCCGCCGCCGACCTGTCGCCCATCGCCAGCGCACCCTCACCGACGTCGACGACTCTGATCTCCCCCAAGTCGTCCATCTCCCTCGCCGACGTCGGTCCCGGTTCCCTCTCCTCGATCGCCGCCGCCACCCCCACGACGGGCCCCGAGGCCGAGGCGCTGAGCAACCACCACCTCCAGCGCTACTTCCACTACAAGGCCCTCGCCGCCCAGGCCGAAGCAGAGGTCAACGCGCTCGCGGCGATCCAGAACGAACCGTTCGAAGCCCTCCTCGCCGGGTTCTCTATGCCCGACCCCTCCGTCCCGTACAAGGACGAATCGAACAACGCCAATAACATGCTCGCCTATCAGACCCAGCCGTCCCAGTCGTTCTACGGCGTCGGCGCCGGCATCCCTCAGCCGGGCTACTCGTTCTCCTACCAGCCTCAGCAGGCAGCGTCGATGCACCATGCCCAGGCTCAAGCTCATCTCCAGGCCCACGACGCCGCCGCTCGCGCCGCCGTGGCGGTTCAGCAGCAGCCCCGCGCGTCTCTCGGCGGGTACTATGTCCCTGCCTCGAACCGCTCGTCGTTCGACGTCGGTCCGCCTCAGTCGCTCTGGTCCCGCGCCTCGCTCTCGTCCCAGCAGTCTGCCGCGTCGCCCCCGTTCCCCTCGACGCCCAACTACACGGCCCAGCAGATGATGGCCCCGCCCGCGCCCGCACTCGCGCAGGCTCAACACATGGCCAAGTCCGCCTCGACGTCGTCCATGTCGGCGACCCGTCCTATCCAGCCGCCCTCCCTGCCTCTGTCCGAGGGTGAGAATGAGCTCGAGGACGAGCTCGAGGACGACGACGAGTCGATGGGTCAGGCTACGCTCGACGGCTTGCCGATGACCAACCTCCACGGCGGCGGTCGCGGTTATGTCCCCGGCAAGACTCCCGACGATCCCAAGAAGCGCCACAAGTGCAACCTCTGCGGCCGCGGCTTTGCCCGAGCCTTCAACCTGAAGGTGAGTACACTCTGCCTCATTTCCTCCCTTGCTGTTGAACTTCGCTGACATGTGCTTCAGTCTCACATCCAGACGCACAACCCGCTCAGGCCCAAGCCGCACATGTGCCCTCACCCGACGTGCAAGCGCGGCTTCTCCCGCCTGCACGACCTCGAGCGCCACAGGCAAGGCATCCACAGCGACGGCCCCCTCGTCGACGCTAAGCGTCAGGGAGTCGCCCCGTCGGTCGCCCGCGCCCAGGGCAGGATCCAAAGGCGAGCCGAGAACGGTGGTCTCATATAAGTCCCCTCACAGGGACACCGAAAGAATTCGGGTTGCTTGGCGCACCCGTGAGACCTCAACCTTCTCGCCTCGGCACCTTTTGTTTCCTTCGCCATCACCAACCTCTTCCTCTGTCGACTCCTCCCCCTTCCGCCACACCGAGTCCCCCTCACTCCGCCGATCTTCCCCCCGTTCCCCGACCTCTTAGCAAACTCCAAAATGCAGCGCCGCCGCCCTGGCGGCATTGCACTTTGGGGAGAGGTCATGGGGACGTGGACATGATCGCCGAGGACCTACCCTCCGGGTAGGCACGGACACAGGGTATGGCGGCTTTGATAGTCGACCACCAAACCACCGACCCGAGCTCAACACTCGATCATACCTTCACCAACCAGACACTTCCTCGAAACACCTTCCCAATCACCCTCCACTCCCACTCATCACTCCGTCCATCGAAGCCTGTTCCGGGTTTTCGACTCTCATTCGCCCCATCTCATTCCACCGTCATATACGCCACTACTCCAAAACACAACGCTTCCGTCAAACGACCGCCTCATCCATCCCGCAAACCCCCCTCTACACGGCATAACCACCTCTTTCCGCGACAACCGATCTTCTCTTCTTCCCTCTTCATACGTATATCGAAACAAGCAAAACCCAAATCAAGTAACGACTTGTTACGCCTTCCCCCCCTCCCCCTTGTTCTTATCGGTTGTCGCGACCGAGGGCTAGTGTAGAGTGTCCGGGTGAGCCTAGTGATAGGATCTTGGACCGTCGTCGGAGTGTTTCCCCTAGTTCCGAAGTTGTTCGTTCAATGTCACGGTAGATATTTTGATACAGTGTAGGAAGATGGACATAGGAGAGCTGTAGGATAGATATCTTTGAAACCCGCAGAAAAGACTGCGCCGATGCATTCCATCAGCGAGCATCTACTGGAGTCTCGAGGCGCGGTGCACTGCACTGGCTGAGGTGGTGGGTGAGCACCAAGGACGAGAGCTGTACAAGTACGAGTACATGTATGAAGGGTGAAGGGTTTCTGTCGAGGGGATGGGGCTGGAAAACTGCCTGCACCTCTTCAGGCGCCACTCTCTGACACTACTCGTACAGCATGGCTGGGAGTCCTCAAGCCCAACTAAGCCCGTCAAGATACAAGTACAGCTAGCTGTACATCTAAGAGCGCATTCAGCGGTTCAGAGAAGGAGATGCAGACTGCCGACTGCCGATGGGGAACAAGTACGAGTTACTCTACTGGTACTCGTGCTGTAGACATGCGGCTGGAGAGGTTGTCAAGCGGGTTTGTCGAGACGCGAAGAGAGCCAGTGGTGGCGCCGTCTGTCTGCTTTTTAATCCGCACGTACCATACCGTATATACATAGGTCGCTCTCGCTGCATAGCTCTCACTCGCACACAGGCACACACACGCGGCCTCTCGGTTCGCAGAGGTTGTGGGGGACTACTGGGCACTGGCTGAACTCTGTCCGCCCCCTTGACCCTCTTGGGAGGTCCCATTGCGGGTCTCGATGAATCTCTCGACGGCGATGATTGTCCTGGGGTTCGGGATCAGCTGCAAGCGAAACGAATGACTCGATTTGTGCGCGTGGATGCGATCGTGTGGTGTGCTGGATCAGAAAGGGATTGCACGAGTACTTACGATAGAATAGAGTCTGGGTCAAGCTCATCAAACACCTCGGCTCCGTCCTCAGACATGGCCTCAAGAGCCGTTGAGAAGAGCAGTTGGGAGCCGGTGTACCTAAGGATGCCCCAGTCAGCGAACGGTGATCGCACTCGAGGTCCACATGTCCCCGAGACACCGTAGACGACTCGCGTATGTACTGATACAGAACGAGTACACTGTACACTCCGACAATGTAGGCAATTCCACTCACAAGGCGCCGAGTTTCTCGTCAGAGGGATTCCTCACTTGGAGACAAATCAGCCTGCGTCGGATCCTGCCTTCGTGCGAGTCGGCGAATAACTCCCTGCAAACAGTCAGGTCAGAAATACTGTGCTCGCACTGTACTCGGCACACTGGAGTACTGTGCGATACTCGTACTGAAGACTCTTCCGACCACAGTTCGATCGTTGCGGGCGCGGGGGCTCGTTTGCGTCCGAAATGTAGTACCAGAGATCACAAAGTGTGAGGTTGCAGGATACTGTGCTTGGTGTACGAGTACAGTACGAGTACAGTACGAGTATAGTAGTGAGAAACGCTCACTCTGAGGCAGGCACGTGGACGTCACTGACGCGGCCAAAGGCTTTGTTGGCCGCCGCAGCCCGTTCCTCGAGAGAGCCGCCTGACATCTTGAAGCCCATGAAGTGGGTGAAAGTGAGATTGTAGAAAGCAGCAGTTGCGCGATCCAGGTCAGTCTCCTTCTCGACGGTGCCTTGTGGAGACAGGCTGGGTCAGCAAAGGCGTGCAGTAAGACGTGTCTGCCCTGTACGAGTACTGTGGTACAGTACGAGTGCATGCAGTACTCGTGCAGCCATCGTCAAATAGCCGACCAACGCGGGACTCACTGGCATGACTCGTGAGCGGCAGGGACCGATCGACTCCGTATCTGATCAGCATCGTCTTGGTCCTGGGAGCGACCCGCATCAGCCAGTGCACTGAAGCTCGGCCTTGTCATAGAGCAAATGAAGTTCCCGCTCTCACGCTGCTAGAGCATCCTGGTTCAACTGTTCGGTTTGCTCCAGCGCTGCGAGGTACGCGTCCGAGGCCTGCGGGAGGTGGAGCTTGCCTGTGACAAGTGACCTAACAAGTCCGCCTCAGCGGATGTCGAGCGTGGCGATTGCAATGCGCTATGTACAGTACAGTTGTGTACAGAGAACCGCTGCCCAGTGTGGGTGCAGCCAAGCACTCGCACAGTACGAGTACAAATTGGGATGGCTGCGCCAGCGAGTGAAGGTGATACTGTACGATACCCAAGGCAGCTGAGAATTCGGCTGGAACGCTCACAGGTTTTTGATGCCTTTGATTCGGCCGTGCGCGAGGAGCGACTCGAGACAATAACGCAGCCGCGTGGCGCGAGCATCCTCACTATCGTCGCAGAGAGACCTGTGACCAGTTGGTGAGCGTCAGAGCTTGAGGTTCTGGGCGGTGGGCCGAGCGCTGTACGCTGTACGCCATGTGGCGGGGCGTGACGTGACGTGGTGCAGAAGGAAGAGGGAGAGGGAGGCTCGGAAACAGTACGAATACGGGTATGTCCGGTATGTACTCGTACATCAAGTGCGGAGTAAGGAGACAATGGCCCTAACAGAACCAAGGCATGACGTACGGTGAGCTGGGCACATCGATTGCGAGCACCCGGGACACTTCCGTCGCGAGATTAGCGGCGGACCTCGAGGTCGGAATCGACTCGATGACATGCTTCCCGAACGCTGCCGAATGGGCGTCATGAAGCGTCTTGTAGTCGCTCATGCCATCGTAGAATGGCAGCCCGGGGATCGGTCGGTAATCTGATACAGTATCCGCCACGTCAGGATTTGCGAAGAAGATCCGGCGGGATCTGACCGTACGAGCCAGGACTCGTACCCTAACCCACCTAAGTTGGAAGCCATCACGACGACTGCTGTGGTGTCGTACTGTAGGTGTTCTGGTTGTATGGAGTGGTCTGCACGCAAATCCCCAGTCGGTGGTGGCTGGTACTCTAACAGTACAATAACTGAATTGACGAGGGACGGGTACCGATCCATTGGGCGAATTCTTTACCTATTTACATGTTTATGTTAACAGTACGAGTACTGCACTGCGCCGTGCTGTAGTGCGGACGGCAGAGGGCTTCTCACGAACTCCTTTGCTCTTCGCTTGAGTGGTTTGGAGTTCTTGATGCCACACCATATTTGTACGCGCTAAGCGAACTCGCGAGCACCAGCGAGAACTCGCTACGACAGAACTTCCTTTCTCCGAAGGCGCCCGGACGTGAAATGTTGAGATGTTGAAACGCTGCGATCTGAGACCTGAGCGCTGAGATCTTCGCGAGAAAGAAGGACTGAAGGGAGCGACTACAAACGTGTTCGCGAGGGGTGGGAGGGGCACGCTACAAGTAGAGTACAGTAGAAGTAGAATTGGCGAACAAAGAGACTCTTCAGCGACATTGGTCTACACATCGGGAGACGAGGAGAGCCAATGGTGGCGCCGCGCCGCCGCGCCCCCGCGCCGCCTGCCTCTGGTTCGCATCGCACATATGTACATCGCATAGATCGCTCTCTCTGTCTCTCTGTGTGTGTCTTGTTTCCTCGCGCCATCGTCACCTAGCCACGGTTTCGCGGAAGTCGTCGCGGTCTCTGGCCGCTGTTCCGTTACTCTGACCCGCTCCCATGCTCTGTCTTCCTTCTCTTGTGCTTGGTGTCGGTCTCGCTCTCGTTGCCTTCCACGCTCTCTTCAGCAGGCATGGCAGAGACAGACGACTGGGCACAGGCTGAACTCTGTCCGCCCCGCTCGCCCTGGTGAGACTCAACTCCGCGGCTCTCTACGAATCTTCCCATCGCGACGATTGTGCTGGCGTTGGTTTTCAGCTTCAAGGGAGAGCAAGGAGGCGTTCGTGTTTTGATTTTGGTGAATGGGAAGAAGGGTACTTACGACCAAACGCAGTCTGGATCAAGGTCTTCATCCTCGATCCCTTCGCTTTGGACTATATGCTGAACCCCAGGAATCAGGCTAGCCAGCAAGAGCGAGCTGGCGTATCTGAGATGTCTCAGCGAACGCCGAACGCTTGTCGAACACAAGCCTCCCCCATAGGACGCGTGAGGATCACGGGTCCTCGAAATACCATGCTGTATGACGGCCTGTACTGTATTGGTACAGTACGAGTTCATCTGCAAGCTTTGTGCTCCGAGCGCCATGAGACATGGGAAGGGAATCACACTCACAAGTCGGCCAATTCCTGCTGAGAGGGATTCCTGGCTTGAAGACAAAGCAGCCTGCGTTGGATCCTGCCTTCGTGCGAGTTGGAGAACAACTCCCTGCAAAAAGCAGTGTTAAAGCTATTCAATCCAGTGCGAGTACAGCGCGAGTACGAGTACAGTGCGAGTACCTGTACAGTACCCGTACAGGACTCATTCACGCCCTTGTAATCGAAGAGGTGTGGGAGAGATCACAAGGTGAGTGAGAAGATCCGGGTTCCAAGATGGATTGGTCGTGAGAGAAGCGCTTACTCTGAAGCAGGCACCTGGACGTCTCTGACGCGACTGAAGACCACAGTGGCGGCCGCGGCGCGTTCCTCAAGCGAGCCAGTCCGATGCTTGAAGGCCAAGTTGTGGGTCTTGTTGAACTTCCAGTAGGCAGAAGTCTTGCGTTCAAATTCAGCCTCACTTGCGACGGAGCCTTCCGAAGAAGAGCTGGGTCAGCGATCAAGTAGAACGTATGGCATCTGTGTGCACTCATACTGCACCATGCCCTGATACAGGATGCCCATGTGCCCGAATGCAGCCAACCGCCCTACAACCGACCAACTCGGAACTCACTGTGTCCACTCGTGTGCGGCAGCGACCTATCGGCCCTGTATTTCGTCATCATCGACATTGTCCTGTGAGCGTCAGCTAACTGTACACGAGTACTGGACTTGTCTCGTGTCCTCGGAACTTGCATGGAGACGACGTCGCTTTCTGACTCACGCTGCGAGCGCATCGGTGTTGATCACTTTTTTGAGTGGCTCCCAAATGGCACGTTCCGCGTCCGTAGCCTTTTGGTTTGCAAAGTGGAACCTCGCCGTGACCAATGACCTGGATATCAAGTTCGCCTCAGCGAAATCAGAGGATGGCGTTTGCAATGGACAACTGGTGTGCGGGGATCTGAGAGGGCTGAGACCCAGCTACCGTACATGCAGCAGTAGTGCAGTGTGGGATGGGGTGCCCAGTTGTGAAGGTGATACTCAGACAATGCAACTTGGGGCTTAGCGGGAAGCTCACAGGCTGTCGGTTTTCTTGATTCGGCCGTTCGCGAGGAGCGACTGGAGGCAGTAAAGCAGTCGGGTGGCGCGAGCGTCTTTACTATCGCCACGCATGGACCTACAGTGTGACGGAATGGTGAGCGTGAAGCGTGGGGATCTGGGCCCCTCGGCGAGGCTTAACAAGCCCTGTAGCGATGCCAGAGGGACGAGCTGGGGCGGACAAAGAGCAAAAAAGCGCCCACGACGAGCTGGGCACCTCGATCCCGAGCACCTCGGATGCTTTCGTAGCGAGCTGGTCGTTCGTCTCCGAGGTTGGAATAGACTCGATGACATGCGTCCCGAAAGCTTCCGAGTGGGTCTCATGAAGTGTCGTGTAGTCGTCCAGGCCATCGTAGAATGGCAACCCGGGGAACATTTGATGCTCTGTAGCCCGCTCAATCAGAACTCGCGTTCCAGAGAGTTGCGTGTGGCCCACCAAGGAGGTATTTATCCATCACTGTCTTGCTGTCTTGTCGTGAGAGTTCTGGCCACAGGGACTACTTGGGATATACTCTATTTGCAAGTCCAGCGTGGGTGGTACTGTTCCAGAAAGTAGCAAAGTATGAATTGTTGACGAGGGATAGAAAGCCGATCGAGTGGGCGAACCTTGTCTTTATACCTTCTTCGAGACTTGGTGATCGTACAGTACTTGTACTCGTACGGCCGTGCGTGTGATGGCGACTTCTCACGCACGCCATGAATCGTCCCTTGAGCGTCTCACAGTCCTTGGTGCTGCACATGCTGGGCGAGAAACCAGTGAGAACGTTCGCGCGAGTTCGCGACTTCTTCCTCCCTCAGAAGTCCCCTGTGTGAAATGCTCAAGTGTTGAAACGCCGAGTCCTGAGACCGACGAAGCGAGACTTTCGCGGGAGGATAGAACTGAAGGGATGGGCGGGTAATGTGCTCGACCAAGGGGGCAAGTGCTATGCGCGAAACCCTCTCGAAGGCCACAATATCTCCGTGACGATCACCGGACATCGCACACGGCGATGCTCGACATTCGACGGCGCGGCGCGCCGCCCACTGCACCCGAACGTAAGCGCATCGACGAGGAACGCTCGATGACACCGTGCTATACATGTACTTCTTCTGCACCGCTGTTGTGCGTGCTGCTACATTCTCGGTGGGATCTTTAGTATGCACACGTACATACAGTCGGGAGTACTGTACAAAGTTCCTACAATGTGGTGAGATGTCGATCCGGGGGTGAATCCCAGCGCACGGGAGGTGGACTGCCTTACCCCCTCCCTCCCATCTCTCGACGCCGTGTCCCCGCTCCTGAGTCTGTTTCGTGCTTCGCTTCCTACTTCGCCCATGTCTCATTCTCGTTCTCATGTCTTATGGAGACGTGAGAAAGAGATGCCAATTTCACCGAGCGCCTGATATTCGCCATTTTCTCCGTTTTTCCGAGAAGGGACAAAGGATGGATTGTTGGATACCACGTACTGTATCTGCACAATGTATGAGTACTGTACTCGTACTGTACGATCAAGTTCCGGGTGATGCTGAAGTGAATCTTGCGAGACGCTGCCGAGGTGCAGATCTCGTAATGTACCGTACAAGCAAGCACGAACCATGCCCATGCTCTGAGTGATCACCACAAAGGTCTCCGTGCCCTATAGTGTGTACAGGCTTTTACATGTCTATACAGCATCGACCCGAGTTGCCACAGTACAGAGGTTGCAGTACTCTCAACCCTACCGTGCTCACCAATGGTACCAAAGGAGCCTAGGAGCTGCGTCCACTGTGCTCATCCTCCTGGCTCGTACCACTAGAGGTGGGGGCAGCACCCGTGACCTCTTCCTGGGAAGACCTCATTTGCGCTATGGGGCGATCATTCTCCGCGAGATTTTCGGACATCGCTTCGGGCACCATTCGGGCAGGAGACGTTGACGTCGACGACGTCTGGGCTTGAACATTCTGCTGAAAGGATCGGAAAGAGGCGGTATAGGAAGCGATGAATCTCTCGATGCTTCGGTCGAGTGAACTCCACGGATCCTCAATTGGGGAAGATGTATTCGTTGCCTCCGAGTCGAAGGCACTTAGAACGCGAGCGCGAGTTTGGACGTCCTGCGTGGGGGAGTCGATTGGCCAGGATTCTGGGTCTCGGGCGCGGGAAGACGCAGCATCACTGACAATCTGGGTAAAGCGTTCGGGAAACGCCTGCGCCCCCGACGAGCAGCTTGTCCTGCCGTCCTTGAGTCTCCCGGGGTGCTCGACGCTCCGCCAGCATCCGTGGCAGGTGCTTTCGACTTTGAGTCCTCTGTCTCTGCGGTGGAGTTGTCGGCGTGATTACTCAAGTAGTTCAGTACCACCTTACACGAATGTATGTATGGTACAGCACAGTAGCGTCACTCATGATTCGGAACAGCAGACCGTAGACATACCCGGTAAGGACATCGGGATTGGACATCGCTTCAACACCGCTCCAGGCATTATAATCAACTTCCGCGTCGTCGTCGTTGACAAGGGCAGCGACCGCGAAGTTGAGGAACGTCACACTGAGGGTGAAACAAGTCAGCAGCGGTCAAGGTCATTTCGTCCTACTGTAAGTTCCGTGGGTCAGAGGGACCTACGTATCGAGGAGGTCCACAGGCGGTATCTCGAGCTTGGAGAGGAGCACGGGTCCGCGCCCGATCTCGCCGTCTCGGGAGAGTTCGAAAAACTTGCTGCGAAAGGCGTCAGCTCGAGTGATGGGCATCAGCGACTTGCAGAATCCGCAACTGATCGCCGGATTGCCAAAAACGATCTTGGTATCCGCACGGTGAGACGCACGGTGAGACCTCCATACGTATGAGGGGATAGAGACGAGGGGCAAAACGGCTTTACCTTGGGTTAGAGATCTCGATACCAAACCTCTCAGAAGCGCGACGCGACCGTTCGTCCACCGACCCAGTCCCGCTTCTGAGCAGCACCTGGTCGTTGTAGACCCGAAGGGCGCCGAACGACTCCATGCCGTTGGTGTAACCCGGTACTGCACGCGATTTACGTCAGTAGCGGATCAGATCGAATATACACCATTGTGTCAGCAGTGTGGTCAGCGGCACGGATCTCACCGTCACCGTCTTCAAAGTTGGTGTTGCTCGCAGACATATCGTGGGTTTGAGCTGTACTTCAGTCGTAGCTTTGTAAATACGGTGAAAGAGTAAGAGTACTGGTACTGTATGCAGTGGGGCGAGACGGAGGATCCTCTGTCGGGAAGTACTGCAAACAGGGCCTCGAGTAGGATCACAGTCTTTTATGAAGGTCGCGAGGGAGTAGCCGCATACAGCACGAGCACAGTAACATCCACCCGTCGAGAACAGCATGATCAACATCTCCGACTCCGACGAAGCGGATCTCAGTGTCGGGTCCGCTCTGTTTTGTTCGTTTCCCACGCGGATTGGTTCCATGAAGGGAGCAACCGTCTTTCGCAAAGTCGTCAGGATCGTCGTTTCGGGACCGAACAACGCCCAATCATCCTCGAGAAAGGATCGACGGTGCGAGGTCTGGTCCGCCGAAAGATCTGAAAGGTCCTCAAGAAACATTCTTCCCGACGAAGCGAACGGAGGGAGATATTCCATGGACTGGATCAAAGGATCAACGTCTTGATCCAGCATGACGGGAAACATGTATGGGACGTGTCGAAGATGCGGACGGAATGGCAACTTACCTACAGTGGCGTAAGGTACTGTACGAGTTCTGTGCGAGTTCTGTACTCGTACTCGTACAATACGTACATATGATGACGAGGAAGGGATGCGCTCGGCAATCATCACCGACCGACTGCATCTGCTACCTACAAGTAGACTATGGCTGGACTCAACTCACGGAGACGCAAGCGGTCTCTGGGAATGCATTGAGTGTGTCGCTGTGCGCACTCTTATCTCAAGTGGCAGCCTGAGACGACCGGGCGTCTGTGGAGCTCTGTCCGTCCCCGGAGTCCTTGCAGATGCTGAGCTCGCTGATTGAGTCGATGGTACTAGATGGTTCTGTATTCAGCTCGGATTTCTGCATCCCGGTCCCAGCCCTGATCATAAAGTGCAGATGGATCTCTTTCGATCCAATTCGATGAACACTCACGCGTCAACGGTTTCGGATTGGAGGTTGTCCTGCGAAGGTTCGTCGTCTATTGCCGTCGACTCGGCTTGCTCTCGCTGAGCAATTCTGCCCTCCTGGAATTTTTTGATAGCGATTTGCGACCTGTGAGATTGGACTTGAGCCTCTGCGGCTACATACTCGTACTGTACTACGTGCAAGTAGGCGCGCTTGCGGGGGAGCACTCACGCTTCGTAAGCCACCGGGCTGTGAATGCTGTTGAGGTCGTGCAAATGGACACGCTCTGCGGCGTTTGGGGTGTTCTCGTAGCTCGACTTTAAGCGCTCTATCGCTCGACCCCTAGAATACGTCCGAGGGTTAGCATTGGCATGCACTGCACTCTACTCTACTGTAGGAGTACACACTGTGAAACAGTCAGATTAACGCTCGATTTCACAACTCACATAGATTCGAGTACCCCGTCCGTAAAGTCGCCAAACTCAAGACAGTGCACCCTGCGTTTGACATGTGCGTCCAGCGTTGAGCTGAACCACTCGCTACTGTGCGTTGACGCGGTCAGTGTTCAGACTGGAACGACAACAAGGTGCGCAGAGATATCGTGAGTGTCTGATGAGTGGCTAGGCGACGATGCGCTGGGAGGCCAGAGCTCGCAGGTTTGGAAGCTTGAAAGGACAGGGCACGCATGCAGCACTCACTCGGTGGGCTCAACGGTCTGTCCGAGGATCCCCGACGCGTGGGTTGCGAGATCCGGAAGCGAAGCCGATTCGCTCTCCTCTGTGCGCTCGAATATGTTGTGGTGAAGCATCTGGAGGTTGTTATACCTCTCGACACCTTCTGGCGATCGAATTGAGGCAGGGATCTTGCGAACTGGCGTATTCATGTCTCAGTTCCTCGCCCAATGTACATACACTTGGTCTCGGACCGCCACCGGCCACAATGGAGATGAAGGACCGAGTGCAGTACAGTATCTTACCTGCACGGTCGTGCATAGAACGGAGCTTAGCCCTGAAGTCAGTGCTCTCGGAAGACATCTTGAGTGTACGTATGCGTCGATGTGGCCAATGCGGTGTGAGTCAGATGAAGAAAAGTCGTAGAAGAAAGACAGGGAGCAGTGCTACTGTCTCGTACTCGTTCTCGTACCGGTACTTGTATGTCGAGCGGCTCCTTGTACACCTGATCTCGCTTTCTTAAGCGGAAGACTCATGGATCTTTATAATGACATCGCGACGGACTGGTGCAGTAGTGCAAATTCAGCTTGAGAACCCATCAGTCTGTATGAGCACCTTTCCATTGTGCGGACGCGAACGTGATTGTCAGAGGCTCGCTTACAGTACCCCGCAATCCTTTCACAGTCCACGATTGCTGCGAGTTCGAACCGTCTTGTTCACACTTCGGCGAGGATCCAAAGCCCCATTCCTTCTCACACCTCGAAGGCAGCCTCGCTACGCGTGGTCTGGTCCGCCTGGAAGGTCCGAAAGGTTCCCAAAGACTCTCTCACAACGAAACGAACGGAGGGAATGATCTCACTAGCTCAAAAGCTTGATCTCGTTTGATCACTCAGTCTCTTCATGGGTCATGTGGTCGTTTGAATGCAACGGTTTCAGTATTATTCCCAGCATGACGGGCGACATGTGTGGGTTGTGACGAAGGCCCAGACGGAATGTCACTGTAGAGTACGCAACATACGGACAAGCTACTGTGAAAATACTGGTACAATACATGTACATTGCATGGCGAGGACGAGAGACGCCACGCCCTGGGCAAGCATCACCGAACGACTGCATCTGCCATCTACAAGTGGACCATGGCTCAAACCGACTCGTGGAGACGCAAGCAGTCTCTGGAAACGTATTGAGTGTGGAGCTGCGCGAACTCTCATCCTATGTGGCAGGCTGAGAGGACTGGGCGTCTGAGGACCTCTGCCCGTCCCCGGAGTTCCTGGATCTGATGAACCTGCTGATGGCGTCGATGGTGCTGAAAGATGGTCAGCACGGAATCTAGCGTCTCGGTCCCGAGCAGAAACTGTAGACGGATTTCGTCAACTCGAAGAACAGACACTCACGCCAGAACGGCTTCGGGGTGGCGCTCGTCCTGTCCGGGCTCGTCATTTGTTGCCGGGGTAGCCAGGTAGCTCGCCCCTCGAAATCTAGACGTACGCGCTCATCAACTCGAACTCGGAACTGGGGACGTTCCGACGACGATACTGTACTATACTGTGATGTCGGATCACTGCGTTGTGCCACAGTATTCTTTCTGACACAGACGATACGCAGCAACTCACAAAGTTGCGATCTCTGACTCCGAGGGATTCTGGGCCTGAAGAACCCAGAGAGAGCGGTGCACTCGGCCTTGATAAGAGTCTTCGAATATCTCTCTACAACGGGCATTGCATCAGCCGTTGATCTCTTCCACATCCGAGCCATTAAAACGCCTTGCCTCGCGTTACGACCGCGTCACAGGTGTTGGCACCGACTCGATGAGTGCTACGCATCACAGGCATGAAGGATCGGGAGTTAAGCTCACTCTGAGGCGGGAACAGTGACGCTGTTCTCAAGTTTCTCCGACGCGTCCGCCGCGCGCTCCTCGAGCGTACCCGTGGAACGACTGAAGGCTTGTTGCAGGGTCGAATGGAAGTTCAGGTATGGCGCGGTCATCTCGGCACTTCTGCGCTCTCGGATCTGCTCTCGAAATTGCTCTCGCCGAGCAGATCTGCTATCCTGAACTTCTTTGACCGCCATTTTCACCCTGTTGACTCAGTTCCGAATCATTGCAGCTACAGGCGGTCGTACATTCGATGGATGACTTACACCTCAAAAGCCGTTTGGTTGATCGCATTGGCCATGCCGAACTGTGGCGCACTGGAGGCGGCTATTGGCGAGAGTTCGTAGAGGAGCTTCAAGTAGTCTGAGGCTCGGACTCTACAGTTTGATTTTAGACATCAACCTCATTGCGACTGCTTTTCATACCCCCCCTGGAAAGCCGCCAGAGCAAAGCTCGACGTCAAAACTCACACAGAGGCGAGGTCCTCGTCCGTGAAAACGCCGAATTCAAGACAGCGTACTCTGCGTTTGACTTGTGCCTCGAGCGAGGGGCCAAACCATTCGCTACAATATTAGCTGTCAACATGAACTGACACCGACCCGACATGCACTACCATCCGCCGGTCGACAGACGAACCGGAGAGGCGAGGCGGGACAGAGCAAGGCCAGACCGGGCGGGCTTGCCACAAAAGGAAGAAAAGATTTGGCTTACCTGGTAGGCTCAATGGCCTGTCCGAGTAATCTCGACGCGTGGGTTGCGCGATCCGAAAGCGAAGCCAACTCGCTCCCGTCTGTCTGCTCAAATATGATTGCGTGAAGACTCTGGAGGTTCGAATACTTCGAGACATCCTGCTGCATGGAAGGGGGGAACATGCTGGCTTGCGTGTGTACGACTCAGTGCAACGCGTCGCATGTTCTCGGACCAGCAAAGAACGGAGACAGGAGGGCAACCAAGTCCTCACCTGCATCGCCTAGCTCGGAGCGAGCGAAATCCCTGAGTCCAGACGTGTTTGACGACATCTTGTGTGTAGGCGGAAACTTCTCAAGTCGGTGACTGCAGGGTGCAGGAGACTCGAAGACGGAAGAGAAGTTGCAGTGATATAAGTATGTCGAGAAACTCTTCGTGGACCTGACCTGACCTCCCTTTCTTCGACGTGAGAGTTCCGGACCTTTGTGAAGAGAGCACGGCGTATTTGTATTGCAATGTCAGCGCGGAAACTACATTATCAGTTCTCATGAGCACCTTCCATTGTGCTGAAGCGAAAGAGAGGTTCAGAGGCTCGGTCACAGTTCTCAGCAATCCTTCCTACCGTGATCACCTTCCGCGTCAATTCAGAGGCTCCTTTACGATCATCAGCAATTCCTCCTTCCGCGTCGAGAACCCATCAAACCGCCGGAGCACTACCCTTGGTGCTGACGCTAACGTCGCGATTTCGAGCAGCTCGAATCGTCCCATTCACACTTCGCCAGTCTCCAAAGGATCCTTCCTTCTCACACCTCGAATGCGGCCTCGCTCCATCAGGTGTTTGCGCACTGTTCCCTCGCGACGGAGCACATGCGTATCAGTATGCGGTCGGTCAGTGGCGCGAAGGGGTGGACTGGGACATTTCCCCGCCTTGATAGATGTCCACGGGCAGTGCATCAGGTGATGATCACAGCGATAAGCAGCGCGATGAGCACGAATATCAAGATGCAGATGCACCACCCGCTCTTGGTCTCTACGGCGCGTCAGCTCGCGTCAGGTCACAGTCAGACTGTTGCTCCCCCGCTCTCGCTGCGGGGCTTGTCCCGCAACTCGGAGGTAAGCATTGGCATGGTACGCACCTTCGTTGCGCTGGATAAAGTCGTTCATCGTGCGCTGCACCTTGCGGAGACGAGAGTCGGTGTCGTCCACCCGTCCCGTGAGGTCTTCCAGCATCCTACGAGCGGAGAGAGGTGTTAGCTCCGCCGCGTGATCGTAACCACAGATAAAAGTATTAAGGCATCTCGATTCCCTCGATAGCGCCTGAACCCCTGCTGCGCCTAACGAAGAGGATGTATCGGGGAAAGAAGGGTGGGTCGAGTCGGGAGAGAGAAAGTTGAGGAAGTTGTGAAACTGAGCCAGCTGAGGAAACGAATACGATTGACCCACCCTGTCTGGTCGACCACTTCGTGGCCTATCAGTCCGGCCTGCGATGCAAGCGTATGCAACGTTCCCGAAATCACTCCCAGCGTGTCGTCCTGCTTCCTCACGATCATCTGTCGAGCATCAGCACCAGCTCAGCCTCTCAGCCTCTCAGCCCCTCAGCTTCCAGCCAGTCTGGCTGAGTAGACGTGGCTCGCTCACCTGCTGCTCCTCCATCTCCCAGCGTTTGGCCTCCTCCAGATCCTCCGCCTCCCCTCGCTCCATCGCGTCTGGGTCATCTGCATACCTCTCCATCGCCCGCTCTTTGCCCTTCGGACTCGCTCCGCCCTTGGCAAACACCTTGCCCCTCAGGCCCTATCCCCATCAGCATCAGCTCTGCGTGCAACGGTTCGGCCGAGCGCCGAGTCCACTTGCTACGCACCCGAACCTCCTTCTTCACCCGCTCCACGAACCCTCTTCTCCTCGATACCTCGTCCGGCCCGATCCCCCACCTATCACCCGTAGATTCGACCACCCGGACACTCTCGTCCAGATCCTCCAGGTCGGCCTCGAGCAACGCGAGCGTCCCGCGCAGCTCGTCCCGTGCTTCGGAGACTGCAGAGGAGGTCGAGGAGGAGGTGGAAGCGATGCGCTCGTACGACGCCAGGAGGTTGTGCGTCGCCGAGAGGGTCTGCTCGACTTCGCTGAGTGGGTGTAAGCTTGATTTAGAAGGGGAGAGAGGTGCAGACGAACCGCTTGACGTCGATGTAGGGATCGCGGGACATGGCGCCGAGCAGTCCTAGTTGCAGGGTGTACCTGCACCTATTGCTCAGGGGAGACTTTGAGGCTGCAGTGGGGTGAATGTATGCGTAGAAGAAACTGAAGCAAGTCGAAAGGTGAATGAAAGTACGAGTACAACGCGAATCGTAGTGACGAGGCAATGGATTTGTTGATACCCGGCGCCGGGCTCGACATTCCATCTCCCAACCCTACCTCCATAATCTTTGTCTTTCTTGCATACATCTCTGCTCCCCCGACCCCGTCTCTATGTGACATGACCACACCCTCGCCCTCCCCGGCTCACATCCCCCTCCCCTCCTCCCCCTCCTCCCGTCGCTCCTCCCGCTCCACCGCCTCCGCGTCCGCGTATCACCGTCCCACCACCCCGTCCACCCTCGCCTCGCAGTCGCAATCTCCGCGCGTCTCTCTCCGCCCACGACTCGATCGGGGTCTCACGTCCCTCACAGTCCGACAAGAGCGGACCGATCCGTTCTACGAGGGCACGACGGTCTTCATCAACCAGCCGGTGGGGTCGCTGTCTATCAGCCCGAGTCATCGCGATGTGTGTCTAGCCAGCCGGAAGGGGCTCTACATCCTCGACTTGGCGAACCTGCATCAAGCGCCGAGGTTCATCCCTCAGGGCGGCACATGGCAGATCGCAGAGTGAGCCGGATGCCATGTTCTCTGTCTGGTGTCGTTGGACTCCCGCTCATCGAAGTGACTTCGCTCCGCAGCTGCCAGTGGTCCCCTCACCCCGCGACATCCAATCTCATCCTCTCCACCTCCTCGCAGAAACTCCTCGTATGGGATCTTGCCGCTCAACAATGTCTCTACAAGTCCATCGACGCCCACGCCCGCGCCATCACGGATATCAACTGGCATGCTCTCAACCCCAACCTCATGGCAACCGTGTCCATGGACGCAGGTATCCGCGGCTGGGACCTGCGGGCGTGGGACCGACCGTTCATGCGCCTGTGTGCTTGGGGAGCGGCGGGGACGCAGGTGAAGTGGAATCGACAGCACGAGCACCTGTTGGCTACTGCACATGGCAAGGAGGTGATTGTCTGGGATAACCGAAAGGGCAGCGTGCCGGTCGTGGTAATCAAAGCGCACGACTCGAAGATCTACGGCATAGACTGGGATAGGCAGTGGAGGCACAAGCTCGTGACGTGCTCGCTTGGTGAGTTTGAACTATTTATCCATCTGTTAGCTGCGGTGATGGGCTGACTGGGCAGACAAAACCATCAAGTTCTGGACCGTGCCGGAACTGCGGACACTCGGCGACGCTACCACAGACTTCTGGTCCGAGCTGAACGCCCCCGACGAGGCTGCCGCGACAATCACGACCAACTATCCTGTCTGGCGAGCTCGTAACCTTCCCTTTGGCCACGGTGTCATCTCCCTGCCGCAGCGAGGGGACAAGGCGCTCGAGATGTACGCGCTGGGAGGAGATACGCCGGTCCACCGATTCGAGGGGCATGACGATGTGGTCAAGGAATTTGTGTGGCGCGCAAGAGGGGGCGAGCAAGCCGATTTTGACGATCGGGAATTCCAGCTCGTGACCTGGTCGAAGGACAGGACGCTTCGTATCTGGCCAGTCCAGAGGGAGCTGACGGAGAAAGTGGGGTTCACATATGGCGCACCCATCAAGGTCCTCGTCTCTCGTCGAGGCGCACCAAATATCACCTATACCAAGATACACGAAGCGGACCAACAGAAACTGCTGCCTCCGCCAATCATCAATCCCCCGAGCGGTATTGCCCGGCAGAAACTCGCCAAAGTCGATTCCTCGACGGGTATGACGAGAGGAGGAGCCAAGACCAAGGGAGTCGATCAGCTCGAGTGGCTCACCAAGGTGGTCAAGAATCAGCCTTCACCAGACTCGTCTGCCGCGCAGAGCAGGATGCAGTCTCTCAGCAGGAAGGACAGCCGGTCTACAAGCACAGGGAGGACGGGCGAGTGGATGAGCCTGAAGGATGAAGTGGTCCTGGTCAACAGGCTGTTCCCGCGGCCCAAAATCAACTTTGACAAGGCAAGTCGGCTCAACGCCAATTCTGTGGATGGGCAATGGCAGTGGCTGACTTCTCAACAGATCGACTTGCACCACCGCAAGCTCACCATGTCGATGAACGGTCCCTGGGCCAACGGCAATCGGATGGCATTCATGCGGATCCACTGGAGTTTCCCGCCAAATTACCCCTACTCTTCAGATCTTCCGACTTTTGAGCTCGAACGGAACCCGACTGTATCCCCCATCGCTCGTCTCAAGATCGTCACGACGATCAAGGAGATGCGAGCGGCGAACAGACAATGTCTCGTATCGACCTGTGGGTTCTTGTTGGGTTCACAGGAACGGACCGGCAGAAGGATGGTGGAAGAGGAGTCGGACAGCGAGTCGGAGAAGGACGCGGTGCTCAACTATGGCCCGGTCCTAGCTCGGACCAGCGGCGCGACGTTTGGTCCGAATGGTGAGCTGCAACGGTCGAGTCAACACTGATGGTGCCAGGCCAACTTGTATGCTTCTTCCCCAAGCAGACAGTATTGCCCCGGGTCAAAGCATTGTCGCGCTCGCCCTCGGTTACCAGGGACCAGCAGCGCAACCCTCTCATCAAAGCCATGTCGGCCCTGTCGCGGCTTGAGAACCCTCGCCAGCGTGCCTCGTTGCGCATCAAAGTAGGTGATCAAAGCAGTTGCTGGTGACGGCATCCGGGACGGGACTGATGTCACAGCCCAAGCTCCGGCGTTTTGAGAACACCTCACCCCAAGTACAGGCGGGCTCGACGGTGACGGTGCACGACGTGTCATTCCTTGGCAACCTGGACCCATCGCTGGCTCGTGTCTACTCGAGCCTACCTGAGAATAATCTCTACCACGCGATGGAGGCGAAGCGTTACGACCACGCTGATATCTGGGCGGCACTGCGTGCACTGCTATCTGACCCGCCACCCCCGTACTCACGGCATCCACCACTAGGTCGGGAGCTTGATACACGCAACGAGCGGGAAACATGGGAGAAAGGCATTGCTCGAACGCGGGAGCTGGTCGACCAAATGTAGGTCCCTGCTCTCCTTTCAGACGCTGAATTCAGATACGTCACTCTCATTGCGGCGCGTGATCTGCAAATGCTCGCACTAGTGTCGGTGGCCTTGCTCGAACACATTCGCGCGACAACGGTACCTCCTCAGCCGGAGACACTGGTGCAGACATCGCCGGAGCAGGATTACTTTGGCCTCCCGCGCGTGTCATCTTTCCAAGGAGGCACAACCACTCACACCACGCCTGTCCGATCACGCAGCAGTGTCACCCCGGCATCACCTGGTCCATCCTCATACCGCACTTCGGGCTGGTCCCAGATCCTCAATCCCTCCAGCATTTCCCTCCGAGGTGCGATCACTCCTCGTGACCGCGCTTCCTTCGATCTCCCGTACTCCAAGACTCCGCTCGGCATGAGCTTCGACGAGTCCCCCACCGCCAACCTCGCGGGCATCTCTGGCTTCTCTATCCCAGTGCCCCCTCGTAAACCGGAGAGCCCGAGATTGCGGGAACGTCCCAGGCACCCCGTCATGGCCAGCTCGGATCCGTCGCAGCCTCCACAGGCCTCTACTCCGCTTCGCAGCGCAGGCACAGAACGGTCCCTCGGGAGTAGTGGGGATGTGAGGCCCCAGAAGGTTTCTTTCGGATCCGCCTCGCCCCTCCGCAGGAACTTCAGCAGAGGTAATATCAGCGCGTCCAACGTCGGTCAGACCAATCGCAGAAAGGTCCGCGTTTGCTCGGTCAAGATCGAGATGCCTCAAGATGACTCGTAAGTACCAGCTTTGGTTCCAATCGGTGGCCATCACGCCTGGCTGATCCATCATCAGTCCATCGCCGTCGCTTCTCCCTCGCGAGAGGAGAGTGCAGGCCGAGGGATGGAAACTCCTCTATGCGGACTATCTGCTTCGCATCGGGTTGCTGGGTCCAAGAGCAGCGCTTCTCCAGTACAACTTCCTCGAGGGCGAGGAGACCATTGCGGCGCGAGCAGCAGCCGGCGAGCCACCATCATTCTTCCCGCCAAAGCTCTCTCCTCGAACGACTCTGGCAGAGGAACAGGCAATCAGTGAGGCGCCCTGAGTCGGCTCATCTCGATGTGTGATGTGCCGCTGAGACATGCAGTTTGCGCTGGATGCGTTTCTGGTCCGAGTATCTGTCCAGTGTGTGGTCGACGACCGAACAAACCTCTTTGCGCCTTCTGTCGTCTTCCGATCAAAGGTGCGGCCATACCCCATCTTCACCCCGAAGCAGATTCTGACCTCCCTCAGGACTCTCGACCACATGCACGATCTGCAACCACAAAACCCACGTCAAGTGTTTCCGAACGCATTTCCCTTCCGCCTCCACGTGCCCAGCGTGTTCCTGCCGCTGTCTCCTCGATCACGGCACATCTGCCCCGTCCATCTCCTTTGTCCAAGCCCCGCCTTCACCCTCGATATCCCGCGCACAAGGCAGAGGATCCATATCCCCCGTCTCACCCGGTGCGAGGGAAGGCAGGCTCAACTACGCCAATCTCGCCAACCTCGCGGGAATGGTCAATATGCTGGGGCCGATTCGGGAATCGTCCGAGACCCGGACGGACGCGCTGGGATTAAGTCCAGAAAACACGAGCGGGTTCGCCGAGAGGACAGAAGCGGTGGCGGGGGTGGCGCATCCACCAGGTGGTGTTGTGCATCCGAGACCGGAGGGCCTACTGGCGAGGGCAAGGGGTCTAACCGCGGAAGGTCTGCTGCACTGGAGTCGAATGGAGGATAGGTAGATGAGAAGTGATCTGTCTTGTTCCCCACCACGTAGCGCGTAGCGATGCAACGGCTGCGGTCAGTCTCCTCTCTCATTTTCGATCCGGCAGCCCTCAGTCTCCACTCCACTTCACCACTCCACTCCACTCCACTCAACGGCTCTCCTCGTTGTGGTCGGGTATGTCTCCATGCAGACTGTTACAATGCCTCCGTCTACTCCTAATGGTGCTCCTCGTCGTGTCCGTGTCCGTGCCCGTGCCCGTCCCATGGGTGTCTCAGGCCCTGCACAAGTCAGCGCGGTCCGTCACCAACGAGTCGACGAATAGCTGGATGATTCGTGTTGACATACGATCAAAGCCGCTCCGTCTTGTCTGTAAAGCGTGTCAGAGGTTATCCTAAACCATTGTTGAGAAAACAGATCTGCGGCTCACCGTGCGCGGTAGAAGATGAAGAACCACATGCCAGCGCCGAGGGTCTTTGCGAGTCCCCGGTGCATGAGGGAGGGGAGGTGGGGGTGGAAGCCTGTGAACGGAGCGCGTCAGATGATAACTTGACATGAGGTGGTTGCGCGCTGCGCGCTGCGAGTGGAGGTACGCGGTACTGACCTGCTCCTGCCATGCTGGGCGATGCAAGCGTGAGAGAGATGTGGGTTGAGACGAGGGTGTTGTGGAATCAAGACAAGAGATGGAGTAGTGACAACGGCCATACCAACCCACCTGTCCCGTTGCTGTATAACGCCGATAATTTCCGAAAGTGGCACCAACCCACGCCGCCAACGACTCGCTCATTTCCTCACGATATTTCTCTCCACCTTGTCATTGTTCTCCATTCAAACACCGTTCAACTCATCAATTGGCTCTCCTCTCAGCGATCCAGCTACCCCGAGGAAGACGCAGGGATCCGCCCAGATCGGCTCCCGCCAAGTTTACAGGAATCCGGACGCCCCAGAAAAGCAGCACCAACCGCTCGCACGACATCACCCTCACTCCCTCCCGCCCACCTCCACCATGTCTGCTTCCATCAACGACCCCGCCGCGGCCTTTTCGGGAGAGGCGTCCGAGGCACCAGTGCAGGAGGTTCAGGTGGATGTGACCAAGCTCAACGCCTTGAGTCCCGAGGTCATCTCGAAGCAGGCTACGGTGAGTCAGACGCTTCTTTTGCGTTGCCACCTGAAATCGGCAACGGGGGTTCGAGGAGCATTTGGCTGACTGTGATGTCTGTAGATCAACATTGGTGAGCTGTTTCGACAGCGGGAATGCAGCATGCCCCTAGGCATGCTGCTCACTGGCGACCCCAGCTGATCTGTAAGGTACCATCGGCCACGTCGCCCACGGTAAATCCTCCACCGTGAGAGCCATCTCTGGAGTCCAGACCGTCCGATTCAAGAACGAGCTGGAGCGAAACATCACCATCAAGCTTGGTTATGCCAACGCAAAAGTCAGTGAACTCTATCGAGGTCTACTTGTACAAAGAAGTAACTAATCTGAGTTCTCGTTCACTGACACTGGGCAGATCTACAAATGCCAGAACCCCGCTTGCCCGCCTCCATCGTGCTACAAGAGTTACCCGAGCAGCAAGGAGGCGCACCCGAAGTGTGAGCGGCCAGGATGTGATGGACGAATGGAGCTGTTGAGGTGAGTGAGCACGGCGGCGCGATCCTGCGAGAGCTATCACGGCTATCCGATATGCTGTTGCTTCCATTTCGCGAAGCGGGCTAACTCTCTCAGACACGTCTCCTTTGTCGACTGTCCCGGTCACGACATTCTCATGGCCACTATGCTTACCGGTGCCGCCGTCAGTACGTACAGGCCCTTTTCACACGATTGCTGGCCGGCTGTGCTGACCCGTCAGTGAACGGCGCCCTGCTCCTTATTGCCGGAAACGAATCATGCCCGCAGCCCCAAACAGGAGAACATCTTGCCGCGCTGGAGATCATCGGTGTCGACCCGAAGAACATTGTGATCCTGCAAAACAAGATGGATTTGGTTCGAGAGTCGGAGGCGATGGAGCACTGCGAGAGCATCAAGAAGTTCGTCGAGGGTGAGTACTGTGGACAGTCCTTGGCGTCGCGCTCGCGTTGGGTGGCGTCGGCCTGACGCCCGCAGGAACGACCGCGCGATTGGCGCCCATCATCCCCGTGTCGGCTCAGTTGAAATTCAACATCGACGCCGTCGTCGAGGCGATCACAAAGATTGCTCCTCCGAACTACGACTTCACGGCTGACCCGCGGATGGTGGTGATTCGTTCGTTCGACGTCAACAAGCCTGGTGCGACCGTCGATGAGCTCAAGGGTGGTGTTGCCGGTGGATCGATTCTCCAGGGTGTCTTCAAGGTGGGTCACTGTGACTCGCGCCCCGCCCTCTTCCGCGGATAGGTCGTTTGATGGCGATAGTGATTCGCAAGCTTACGCGTCGGTATAGGTCGGACAGGAAGTCGAGATCCGACCCGGTCTCATGACAAAGGACGCCACTGGCAACTTCTCCTGCCGACCCCTCCGCACCCGCATCGTTACCCTCCACGCCGAGCAAAATCACCTGCAGTTCGCCGTCCCCGGTGGACTTATCGGTGTCGGTACCCTCGTCGACCCTTCATTGTGCCGTGCCGACAGACTGCTGGGTATGGTCATGTCCGCCGTCGGCCGGGGTCCCTCCATCTACACCGAGATCAAGGCGGAAGGTGAGCCGATTCTCCCCGACCTCTCCTCATCTGCCGCTGCGTTCGTGTTAGTGCTAACGATGTGAAGTCTTCCTGCTGCGACGACTGTTGGGTGTCAAGACCGACGACAGCAAGAAGGCCAAGGTTGGCAAGCTGCTCGTCGGCGAGACTCTGTTCGTCAACATCGGTGCTTCCCAGACCGGTGGACGCATCATGGCCCTCAAGGGCGGAGACGTCACCATTGCGCTCACGCAGCCCGCGTGCACCGAGAAGGGGGAGAAGATCGCGCTCAGCAGGAGAATCGACAAGCACTGGCGATTGATCGGATGGGGCAAGGTGAGTGATTGACATACCGGCTTTTCGGCATCGGCGACGCTGATATCACGCTCAGGTCAAGTCGGGCGGTACGCTTGCGGAGGTCACAGAGTAGTTGCGCACACACATTGTATGCATCATGTTCATACGTCAAGTTGACCAGGATCTCGGCGGTACACCGAAGGCACCGTATGTATAGTTGGCTGGGCCGCGGGACCTGGGGGCTCGATCCACTATCTCATCCCGCTCTGCCTCGAAACCGCCCCGACCCCCACCAGCAGCCGAATCAGAATTCGGTGTCCATGGCCGAGTGGTCGTCGCTGGCATTGTGGCCATTGCCATTGTGACCATTGCCATTGGAGCCATTGGCATAGCCATTGAGCCTATTCGTGTCGTCCTCGTCTTCGTCGGATTCCCTTGCTAAATCGGACGCTTGGTTTAGGGCTGCCGCCACGTCCTCCACACGCAGGCCCGTCTGCTGCGCAATCTCGCTCGCGCTCGCATCCTCCATGGCCAATCTGACAGTATTGCCCGAGGCGACAGATCTAGCGACTCGTCGGGCTTGGTAAGCGCCGCACTGGTCTAGGATCCGAGCCTGTACCCGCTCCCAATGCTCCAGCTGTACCTCCAGCTCGTTCGAGCGGATTCCGGCGGCCCAGAAGACCTTGTTCATGTTTGGGTCGATCTCTCGGGTGGCGTACGCGACTCCATCCATGGTTCGTTGGAGGGTCTCCCGGAAGGTCTTCACAGACCGTATGGCTTCCCTATACGACTCTTCCACCTCCATCTGCAACTCGGATCGAGCTGCGGGCAGGGCGCTGTCCTGGCTTGCCATCCGGCGGAGATATCCCTCCTCCACCCCGGCGAGGAGCTGGTTGTCGGAGACACCACTCAGCAACTCACCTGCTCAAGGGCGCGGGGCCGATCAATCAGCAGGCACTCCAGATCGCGAGGAATCCGTACTTCCGCCGCACGAGGAGCATGGGTGGGGCTTGTACTCGTGCAGTAAGAGTACCCGCACAGTATTTATATTGGACTCGCACAACTGGTGCAGGACTGGTTGACACTTCCAACCAGAAACTCAGACTCACCCGATCGATCCCAATTCGTGATAAGCGCACAAGGAACTTGAATGAAGCTGAACATGCTTTCCAACCTCGGTCGCCCCTCCTCGGGGTCGACCATATCAGTGAAGATAGTAACGCGAGGCTCGTCGTCGTCATCCCAGTGCAGGAATGTCTTGTAATGGGTCGACTCCTCCTCTACAGCAATGTAATTCGTCATTGTACGAGTACTGTACGAGTACCGTGTTCTCGGACTGCAGATGGCGGTGTCAGCGAGTGGGCGAGTGAGCGAGTGGGCGAGAGGGCTCCGGGCATGACTGCTGTTGATAATGTATGTGCGGTGGATACTGCAGAGGGCGTTGCTGACAGGCAGCACTGTGCGTGGCTAGGCGAGCCTCTTGGTCCCCGATGAATGGAACTACTGTACGAAGGTGGGAAATTCTGCGGCAATTGCACAGTACATAACGTCCGATGAAGGAATTTGGCTTCAATAGGACCAAGGACGATGCATCACCAAGAACAGACAGTCAGAGACGAGAAGCGAAGGCGAAGGCGAAGGCAAAGGCGAAGGCAAAGGCGAGGGCCTGAGAGGGTAGACGGCAGAAGGCAGATGGCAGACCCGTGATGTGTGCTTACCTTACAAATGCGGAATGATGAAGCCCTCGGAAGCCCTCGGGATTCCGACAATGATACAGTAATGGAGGACGATCCATTCCAGTGGGAAATGAACTTACAATATGACCTGTCAAGTGCCGGCGCGACCGATGCGGAGTTCCTGTCAGCTGTCAGAGGAGATACTGAGTGGGAGCACCGATCCAGGCGGCTTTCGGGATTATAGGAGCTGACACAGGACAGTACTCATACTGTACCATGATCCGCCGAGATACTCGCGTGCCTTCATGCAGCAGAAGCTACTGTACGAGTACAGTACGAGTACGTGCTTGAGACTCGAGTCTACCTCGTCATCACGCTACGGTCTTCGCCTCAAAACTGCTGCAAAATGACTCCACAGAATGGCTGCTACGTACTCGCACAGTACTGTTTTCCCCCCGGATGTCAGCGATAAAGAGACATTACTTGTAGCTCCATACACAGCACAGTGCATAACCTGGAAGTCATATGAAAATCTACAAATGTGTGTGCGGTATACAGGACGCACATGGACTCGCATTGTCAAAACCGTTATTCACCTCCGAGTCACGGTCTGGAGCGCTCACGCCTGAAGAATACTGTACGCCCTCGGTGCGCTACAGAATCAACTTGAGCAGGTCCTCCTGATCCGTATCATTCGACACATCCCCTCCCTTGTGCGCCGCCGAAACCACGTTCGACATCTCCGCCACCACCTCGTCCCCCTCTGCGTCCTTGAGATAGATGGACGTGCCGTTCCGGACGCCCTGGGAGAGGATTCTCGACTCGACCGTCTCCCGCGTGGCATAGCAGTACACGCTGGTCTCATTCTTCTGGCCCAGGCGATCCACGCGGCCAATAGCTATGATTCTGTCAGCGACTGGAACGAGACGGCAGACGACTCGCCAAACACTCATTGTGCCCTCACCTTGAAGCTCGAAACTGTGGCGCAGCACAGGCTCTAGGAGGTGAACCACTCGACACGACGTGAGTGTCAAGCCGGAACTGAGGGTATGTCAGTTCCAGCGGCATGAGATGACGTGGTGATTGACCACTCACCTCTCACGCTCAGCGTGCAGGAGGAACACCATGATGCTCTTGTCACTGTGGAAGCGCTCCACTACATCCTTGACACGCCTGCCTTGGTCAAATGACACGAATGAGAGGGAATTGCTTTGCAAGGCCCGAGTAACGACTGGACCGCGTCAGAGAACGGACCTCGATGCGCCAAATGATTCTAGCGCTCACTGTTCAAGCTGTCTGACCAGTTGGAGAAGATGACATGGCGAGCTGCAAGACATCAGCTCCAGTCACTGCTTTGTTGGATGTAGTGACACTTGCCATCGGGCTGCGCTGAACGATACCACAACAGATGCTTGATGAGGAAGTTGATCTGCGGTACCAGTCAGTCCGCCGTTGATCTGATCACCCAATCCCAGTCGAGCTTGCCTCACCTTCGATCCATACTCCCCCATCATGTCCATATGCGCCACCTCCCTCCGAACATCGTCGGGCATCTCCTTCAACCTGTCCAGATCCGCCAACATCCGCCGTCTCTCCCTCTCAGTAGACGACTCGGCGGCTTCTTGAGAGCTCGGCTCGTCCGCATCGCCATCCCCAAGACCATCCCCGCTCCCGCCCATGCCCTCCAGCTTCGCCGTGACTTGCCCGTCCCGCGCGTGCCCCGACAACTTGATCTTGGTGATGGCGTTGGTATCGACTGACATGGGTCAACAATGTCACGCGCAATGTCCACACCAATTCCAGCAGCTGGGTACGTACTGGTCGTCCGGCAGGATGGGCATTTGCGCCCCTGGCTTGAGCGACGTAACTCGCGGAAGCACGACTATTCAGTGTCAGACAGCAAGAACCGTCACCGACCCACGACATTGACAAACTCGTATCGTCACTCACGATGCAGAAGAAGTGACCACACGCAAGCAGCACCGCCTGCTTGTCATCTGAAGATCCCATGCAGATGATACACTCGTCCCGCAGGTCGTCTTCTGTCTGATGTTCCTTGGAGCCCAGGTATTGCAAGAACCGGCCTTTGACGACCATGCGTGCGAGCTTGACTTCCAGGCCATTGATGTTTATCGAGCACTCGTCGATCTCCCTCGGCAGGTCTTTGAACTCCGGAGTCGACACCTGCAAATATCAGTCACAAGTCTGCAACCCATGCTGACGCAGGCGCTCACGGAGTCTGAGATCTCTTGCAACGCGGCAAAGTACTTGACACGCTTGTTGAACGTCTGGCGGAAGAGGTCGAGCTCCTTGTTGAGCTCTGTAAGGTGCTCGGTCTGCTTCCCGATATATGTCTTGACCACACCACCGACCCGTTCTGCGATGGCGATTTCCTCCACCCGGTTGGGTCCATGAACGACCGCTGCGCCTTCAGCCGAAGCCTAACGAGTCACCTCGAATACTCTGACGTACCGTTGAGGTCCATGAGCATAGCTTTGAGAGGCCTCTCGCAATCTTTGTCTTTGCGAGCATCTCGAAACACCTGCCTCTCGGCGAGGAGCTCTGAAGCTTGTTCGGCGACTTCGCCGGGGACGTCAACCACGGATTTGTCAATGGTGGCATTGATTGCTGCCTGGGTTTGACGCTGCTTGGTCAGGCGCGAATCATGGGCCGCGAGCAAACTCCGTTCCTCGACCATCATCTCTGTTTTCAAGTTAGCCGGTCTATCAAGTCCGATCACGCATCGAGAGACAGACTGACCTCTTCGATCAGCGACCGCCGCAGCGTAGGCGATGAGATACGCTTCGACATCGCCCTGCGCTTTGAGAGCTTCGGCGTAGAACTCGTTGTCGGGGTTTTCCACATCCTGGCCTTGACCAACATTCGGAAGATTCTCGTCCTGCGCTTCAACAGGCGACGACAAGAGCTCGATGATTTTCTTCCTCCAATTATACACAAGCAGGGCACTGGAGGTCAGCCCGCATCGCGCGTATCGCGGCTCACTTGTCATTCAGTATCCCCAGCAGGTTGTTGATTTGCTCGCACACGTCATTGGTGAGGATACCACCGCGATTCTTTGTGTCGTGGGTCTGCAGATCCCACAAATGATGCAGCGCTGCCGACTTCTGAAGAGCGGCATGCATCTTCCCCACAGAGGCGTTGGAGAAATCCAGCGGGCCGGCCAGGATCTCCTTCCGAACGCCCTCGGCGGTGGTGTAGCAATGCACTGCGTATCACCCATCAGTCATCACGCCGAGGCTCTGCTACTCGTCATGGGGCGGCGCGTCGAACTCACCTTCCTGCTCTTCCTCTTTCTTCTCATGGTGAATGTCTCCTTCAAAGAACCACGACTGATGCACAATGACGAGCAGCTCGCGGATACTACGGAGGGTCAGTCTAGTACCATCACTCAAACCCACCTCGTCCTCGCCGATGAGATCTTCGTGGCCCGCTCCCTTTCCTTCTGTGACAATCGCCGCTCAACGACGTCACTGTCGTCATCTTGCCCTCCGCCCTCCGCAACCAGCTTTGCGAGATGCTCCCGCACAGGTTGAATCAGCTTGTCGGCGCGCTCTCGAACCCTTTCGTACAACTACGTTGACTTAGCACCCCGATCTCTGCTCCGCCATGATAACGGTGGGTTGTGGTACTGTTACCCCATTGGTGCGCGATAGGGCGCCACTCACATTGAGAGCTGTGAGATGTCGAAGCTGATCCGAAGTGTTGGCGATCGTAAGCTTGGCCTTCCTGATCATCGCCCGCAACTGTCGACCGTCAACTGGATTTCTTCCTTCCCGAAAACACATCTCCCATCTGAGCCCATTCCAGACTCACTTGGAGCCTCGACTCGATCAGGAACTCCTGTGAATGATCGTCCCTCATCTTCTCCAACGCATCCGCCATGGTCATAAGTTCTCTGCCGAGGTGCAATCTCTGCTCCGCCCTTTGTCCTCTCTCCTGCATCTGCCCGACCTGGATGTGCGTGCAGATCTGCCTCAGGTCCAAGAGACACGCGCGGATGAGTGCCTTGTCAATCACGCCGTCCCTTGGCCGAAGCCGCTCCCGCTGCCGATCGAGCGTGTCGTTGTAGTAGTGCAGTTCTATCTCTGATAGATCGATGGGTACGACGTAGCGCGTTTGACGGGGTATGTGCAATTCGCTCGTGACTTCCTTCTTGGTCGTGCGGACAGAGATGGCTCGGAAGAGGCCTTCGAACGCGAAGCGCATAGAAGGCTGCTGGAGTCGATGCCACAGGCGATGATCGTGAGGGATGACGGGCACGCGCAGGAAACGCAGGGACCCCATGAGATCCTTGATGTCGGATTTTGCCGGCGTTCCAGAGACAGCAAGGGAGTTTTTCCGGGGTATCAATGCCACCATATTGCTAAACTCGTCAGCGCGCTCCCCTGGCTCCGTCGGTGGAACGACGTACGCCGCATCCGTTTGGTCACTGTGAAGTTGGACCTCGTCCATGATCACACGCCACCATCTATACCGACCCATCAGCTCGAGCGCTTTGCCGAACGGCAGC
Source organism: Saitozyma sp. JCM 24511 (assembly GCA_001600855.1). Taxonomy (NCBI): domain Eukaryota; kingdom Fungi; phylum Basidiomycota; class Tremellomycetes; order Tremellales; family Trimorphomycetaceae; genus Saitozyma; species Saitozyma sp. JCM 24511. The sequence continues at coordinate 861,649 of BCLC01000013.1, read as the reverse complement.
AGGGACGGCGACGACACTCACTCAACCATGACCAACGGACTGCGTGGCCGCTCGTTGATCTTGTAATTCACGTTCGCGCGCCGACTCCTTGGCGGCACGGGCACGGCAACGTTAAGGTCCGAGGACACTGCAACACGTCAATCCCAATCGTCACTGGACCATCCACATCGCCGCATCAGACCCACAATCACTACGCCTGTCAGCGGTCGCCTTGTACCTCGAACAAGACCCAACTCACTTGTACGTCGTAATGACCACATCGTGCGCCCTCACATATTCCACAAATTGCCTCTGCGTGATCTCCAAAAGACTCTCTTGTCCCTTCGTCTCCTCCTCCTCGTCTGCATCCTCGTCCTCATCATCTGACTCGACCTTGACCCTCGCATCGCCGTTTGTTCGCGAGTACTTCCTCACCGTGCTCCTCCTGAGACTTTCGCTTTCCCGCTTCCTCTTCTCCTTCATCCTGGCATTGATCAATCTTTTGGTAGCCTCTCTCTGCCGTTCGACGCCTCTTTGAAGCGTTCCATATCCTTCGTAGACGCATACTCGAAGTTGGGGCGCGTGAGCCGCCATTTCCGCCACCCATTGCTTCAGCAAAGACGGCGGAGTCACAATGAGTGTGGCCTAAAAGGAGGATCAGGCGCCAGCTCAACTACACACACACACGATGGATATGCTGAGATGAAATGAACCGAGGCAAACTCACTCCGACCTGCGTGACCTGGAGCTGCGCCTGAGGGTCATATGTCGTGGTCCCCGCGAAAGCAGCTTGCTCCGCCTTGACCCACTCCCCGATGCGGACGTCATCTATGTCTGGCGGTCCTCGAAACAGGTCGATCACCGGGACGTTGACCGAAGAGCCGACGATCGGCGCCGGGCTGGAGCTTCGTGTGGGTCCGTTGCTCGGCGTGACGACGGGAGACCGGGGGGTCGAAAGTGGGTGTCGGTGGAGGAGAATAAGAGCGATGGCTTCAACTGTCTTCCCGAGACCTAGGCGAGTAAGTGAGGTCCTCGGGGTCTAAAGGCCGCGTACAGACTCACCCATCTCTTCACACAGCATCGACCCTCGTACTGCCGATAGATCCACCAGCGTTGGCAGGAGATCGAGATCCGCCTCGCTCAGGCCCTCCCAGATATCCACAGCTTTGTCCTTGCCCTTGCCCTTGTCATTGCCGTTGCTTCCGCTTGTGTCATTGAGCGTGATCAAGCTCCCAGTGACTCGCCGAAACGCTCGCCGATCATCTTCGCCGAACGCGAGATCCGCCCACCACCCATCCGGATCCCTCGGACGACTTGGTCCTATTGCGGGTGTTTGCGGAGCGCCTCGAAGCAATGCCGCCTGCTCCCTCTGCAGAAGAAACGCCACTGTCCGCATCTGGAATGGATGCAGTGTCGACACGAGTCCGTGTGGCTGGAGAGAACGGACGGGGAAGTCGCGGGGAAGATAGGGTGCCGGACGCATGCATTCGAAGAAGTGCCGGAGTGCGGCGGCTCGAGCTTCGGATTCGGACATCGCAGTGGATGGCGTAGATGTTGGGATGAGCGAGTGGAGGATGAGGCCGACGAGCTCCGTCCCGACATCCGGAAGGGGCGTCGCGAGGGCTTCCAAGTCGACGTAAACCTGGATGGTGATGACGAGTGCGAGTTCGGCCGTTTCGTTGTTTCCTGGCCCGTCCACCGTCTCCGCCTCGGGGGGGAACCAAACCACCTCTACGGCAGTCTCCAATATGAACCGATTCTTGTCATCCTTGTACGCCACTTTCCTGGTCGCAGGTTCGGCGGGATCCAGAGCAATGGCCGCATGGAGCCAGTTGGAATTATCCCACGCCGAGGTATTGGGCATCCACTCCTTGCCTCCACCGAGATTCAGCCGCGGAAGGTGGATGAGACCCTTTCGCCGCGACAAGGGGGCTTCGCTCCGCGGGAAGAATATGCCACCGGAAGACGTGTGCAGGTCGGGGACCGGGTTGGTATACCGCATATTCGAGATCAGAGGGATGCGGAGGAGGCCCCGGCTGGGCGGGATGAGGGTAAGGGGCTCGAGCGGGGGCGTGGCGAGGACAGATGTGCGGAGAGCGTCGAAGAGGGTGTAAGCCTCGTTAGGCTGTGATTCACGGTTGCGATAGCGGATATGTGTTGCTGGTGGCGTGAGGACCGCTTCGAGGGAGAATGTGTGGAGGTGGAAAAGAGCCGGGTCGAGGGGTGTGACGGGAGGACCATTTCGCTCAGTCTCTGGAACTGATGCGAAGTCAGCGGTGACGATGGGACGATTTTATATCCGTGGAGAGCATACCTAAGTTGCTGGTCCTATTGAGGGTCGATTCGACTAGCTTGCTGAGCTGAAGCAAGTCGTATGACGATGGCGGGACGTCCACCGCCGCCGAGCTGGTAGACGGGAAGCTCGCCATGGTGAGATGGCAGCGTCGGCCCGCCGCAGGACCGCGCGTTGCGATAGCCGAGCAAGCTTTTTCGAGGAAGTTTCCCCAGGGAGGGTCTAGCTTCTATCGAATCGCCCTCTCAGACGGACCTCCACGGAATGCAGAGCCGAGACTGGCCAGAGACGCGTCGCGAGCAGATAGATGAGAGAAGGAAAGTGAGATTGATTGATTGGTGGCAAAACGGCAAAGTGGAGGCGACTTATCAACAGTCAACTTTCCCACGGTCAATCACGGTCAACACGGTGACAACCGAGTGGCAGCGAGAACACGCCCATCGATTGTCATCGCAAGGCAGCGGCAGCGGACGTGCTTGAAAACAAGTGCAATGCTGACGCTGTGACACGGGCTGGGACTCTGCTGTGTACGAGATCCGGCTCATACATGCATACTGCGCGACAGAGCATCCCCACCCCTACTCAACCCCACCACCCCGCCCGTTCAGCGCCCGTTCAGCGCAGCACGCACCTCGGGCGTATCCTTGACCTTGTCCCAGACAGGTCTCGGCAGATCGAACATCCTGAGGTGTGGCCACGATCAGCAGCTCGTCGTTTCGACTGCATCTTAACCATCCCGAGGCGGGTTACGAGTCAGGGAGCACCATCCAGAGAGCGGCTTACTCTGTCACCCGCCCATATCTGGCATGACTGTCAGCGAGTGTCTTGACCGAACCGGAGAGAGGATCGACACCTGGTCTCAAGACATCTCGATCTGCTCACCCGAGTCCTCCGAGGCGGGTCACCGGCCTCAATCGCTCCAGGACGACCTTCATCGGATCTTCCGGATCGAACAGAAACTCCTTCTGCGCGCGAGGAGAATCAAATCAGCGACATCCTCCATCTAGCCCGCCCTTCGCCTGCGGTTGTAGCGCCAATGCGCCTCTCAACTATGTCTAGGGGTCGAGTAGGCATGTCCGACCCAGCGCGCGGCAAAATGAGGGCCGAGGCTGGCGGTGGCAAGCGAACGTGCCGTGACCCACCGCATGAATCCGCTTCACCCTCCCAAACACAACAGTGTTGCTCAACACCCCATCATCCCGCCTGAGCTCGTGGGCGTGGGAGAGCTCGCACTCCATCGAGAACGCCGATTCGGCGACGTGCGGGGGTTTCACCAGCCTACGAGAGGGTCATTTGAGATCCGAAGAGCCACTGTGGGCCGGCATCGTTCCGGACACCCTATGGCCCCGCGGGCTATCCGGGCTGCGAGCGGCTTTCGTCTTCGCGTTTCACAGGTCCGTAGAGAGAGGCGAAGGATTCGAACGAAGGCGAGCACAGGCTGACACTCACTCCGACTGACGGGGCGTGAGGCCGGACAGATCCCACTCGCTGACATCCGGAGGTGCGTCGATCGACGTGTAGTTCGCGGCCTCGACGAACGTCTCGGAGATGATACTGCAGCAGAACTGGCGTGTGGAGAGGACGTTGCGGCTTGTATCTAAGAGATCAGCGGGGGTCCCGGCTACAGTACGGTACCGTACTCGAGTACCATCAGTCTGTCATGCGATACTGATGAAGGATCATTGGCCGCCAACACCGTCACCTCGTCCAGCTGCGGTACGTGTACTGGTCCACCTTCCTCCCCTCGTCCTCACTCCTCTATCATACTTGAATTGGCTTCTTCCCTTCCCGCCAGTCGTCAAGCATGAACAGACAAGACGACGCCCCGTCCCGAAAACGCCATCCAGTCCTCGATCCTTGACTCCCCGTCCCGGATCCCGGTAGACCCACCCACCTTTCAGCCCCTCTGGACTCTTCGGGTCAGACTGTATCGACACCATGATTGTCGGCGGGTTGTGCGAGACCATGTTGAAGTACGACATCGGCGCGAGCTGCGGGTTCGGTGTCAGTGTCGGCGCCAGCCTCTGCTCTCTGCTCTCCGCTCTTTCCTCCTTGCTCTGCTCTTTCCCTTGCTCTACTCGTTCCTCCTTGCTCTTCCCTCTGCTCTCTGTGGTCTCTCTGAGCTGTGTAGCTCAATCACGTTATGGTACCTCCACTTCTGGTCGCCCGTCCTGACTGCTCTCCGAGTTACTCTGCTCGTCCACGGTATGGGACCTCCACTTCCTTCCACCCGTCCCCCCTGCACCCAAGCAGATATGACCCCTCATCCGACCCACTCACGTTCGGCGTCCCGTCGGGACTGAGCGTGGACATGAACGCAATAGGTCTCGGGGCGATCGCGGATATCATGAGCTGGCAACTGCTCAGCTCGACCGACAGCTGACTCGGTCCCACATGTACCTTCCACATTGTCACATTGTCTAGGCGCTCCTGTACTCGGAGGGGAAAACGGCTCTCGTCCCGGCGCTTGAGCTCCGGTGAGGGAGTCATGGTGACGGTGAAAGCGGTGGTGAAAGTGATGGTGAAGGTGGTGCAGAAAGTGACGGTGAAAGTGGTCGTGATGATGGGTTTGGTGACGAGTTCGTACCCCCGTACCCACTTTGTATAGCTGGGCTTTGTCCTTCCCTTCCGGATCGATCCCCCTCCAACCCCCAGAACCGGGTCTGAAATCCTCAGCATAGGGCTGTATGATCAGAACACATCAGCTCCCTCCAAAGAATCAGATGGTCGCAGCATGTAGAGCGTGGAGATGCGGAGCCCGCTCCGGCTGCCAGTCAGGAGATGGGGTAGCCCAGGTTCGGACGCTGAAGTTCTGACGCTGAACGCTGAACGTTGGACCTTGGACCTTGGACGCTGGAAGTTCGACGCAGACGCGCACGTACCGACCCATTCAATCCCTTCCCGACCACCCAACCCGGTTCGGGGGCCTTGAACCATCGTGCTGTTTCCCCGGCATCGAAATCGGGCCGAGACGCCTCGAGCTCTAGTATCACTCTCAGCTCCCAGCTCTCAGTTCTCCGCCGAGATCACGCCCATGCTCCAGCTCCAGCTCCAGTTCCAGCTCCCCAAGATCTCAAAGGCAGAGAAAACGAGGTGGGTTGCCAACCTTTGAATGGCCGTCTTTTGGGGGGAGTGTCGGACGAGCCATGTCGGATGGAGACACCACTTATTGTCGACGCGCGATGAGGTGCCCGCAGACCGAGTAGGACTCGGGTAGTGGCCCGCAGCAGAGACGTTCTTGAGCGCACGATACTGGATGCGCTCATCGTGGGTGTTGCACAGCATACACTCCGGTATAATGTCAGAGTGTTCAAGTGGCCAGGAGGGTGGTGGTGGACGAAGTCGGAGCGGTGGAGGCATCGGTTACGCGAATCGCCGGAGTACTTCACTCCCAAGGCTCCCCAAATGGTTCGCGAAGAACGCTCGCGATTCGGGTTCACTGGCTCATCTCAAGTGAATCCACATGCATAGTCATCAACATCGTATAAGTCTGTGACAGGGGTATCGTATCCGAGCCCGTTCATCGTCCAAGAAATGTATCGAACCGAGCAATAATACTGTATCCGGTCTTGCCACCTCATCCAGCTCGGCTCATTCTGCCTGACCAGCTGGCAGCTTCTTCACCAGCAGCACTCCCGACTCCGCGCTCGCGCTCACGCCGAGATCTCCTCCCAGAGCTTGTCCTTGCCCCTAATCTCAATCTCCCCAAACGCCTTCTTCTGCTCCAACTTTACACAATCCCTCGTACCCAGCACGAGCAGCTCAAAGAAGAACGTGCTCGCCGCTTTCCTGCTCGCCTTTTCTGCCAACTGGCTGAATTCGACCTTCTTCTCCCCCGCGTCCGCCTCGATCGCCTCGAGCTCGCGGCGGAGCATTCCCATGGCCATACCGGTGTTCTTTGAGTATCCGCCCTTTGTGGCCCGCACGGTCTCTTCCTCTGCGACGGAGCTCTTGCTTGGCGTGGCGAGACTGCCGAGACTGTCCTGGGCCGCAGCGTCGGGACGAGGAAGACGACCATCAAACATCGCAAGAGGATGGTCCTCGTCTCGTTCCCCAAATTGGATCTGACGGGCAATCGATTCCGCCCTCGAAGGAGCGAGGGAAGCTTCGCGCTGGTTCCTCTCCCTCTCCCTCTCACGTCGCTTGCGGGGAGTGACCAGCTCCTCGGGCATCCCAAAGTCGTTTTCGGGCATGGCACCGAAATCAAAGTCGCCTCCGACGTTGTAACTGTCGTCCGCTCCGGCTCCGGCTAAAAAGTCGAATGGGTGTTCCGAAGGCATAACGCTTCCTCGCCTACCCAGTTCCACGTCGTCCTCTTGCGGGTGGCCCTCCTCGAGTCTCGCTCTCTTGGCCTGCCTGTGTTCCTCGGCGTCTTCATCCGCTCCATCTCGGACCCTGCGCAGGACGGTGGCAGGGAAGTTGAACAACTCCTGCAGCTCGGGTGCAAGCCCCTCTGGACCCGCGTAGAACATCGTCGTCCCGCCGACTTTGATCGTGGGGATGAAATGACTCGCCGGATCGGCGACGATCTCTCGTAATCGCACAATGTCGGGGTTCGATGGGATGAACCTCTCCGGACCGAGAATGTCCGTGTCGTCCTCGTTGGGCGGTGCGAAATCCTCATCGGCGAGCTCGAGCTCGTCGTCGGCGGTGAGAAGGCGGAGCTTCTTGGGTCTCGCGCCCGGACCGCGCTGAGTGGCCAGGTCGGTGGCCTTGTCGTTCTTGTCAGCAAGATTGGCGACTCGTGCGGCGGTTCGGGGCGTGATCTCGGTCATGGACACGTCCGCTGGGGGGGACAAAGGTGGTGGCGTCGAAAGCGCGCTCGCTGGGGTGTGGCGTCAGCATGCCAACAAAGCCAATTTGTCAAAGCTTCCCGGGGAAAGCACCCGCCTTCACTCACTCTCTCGCCTTGCCCGATCGTCATGCAGATCCGGCACCGCGCCATCAAAGTTTTCAAAGTCGAGATTCAAGTCGACCCCGCCAAAGTCGTCTGCTCCCCCCACGACGCCCAAGCTCCCCTCCTTCCTCCCGAATCTGCTTCCCACACTTCCTTCTCTCGATGCAGCACCCATCACGTGCCTCCCGACCTCCACCGACTCGTCGCCGTATCCACCGAGATCGAAATCGAGCCCCAGATCCAGACCTAGGTCGATACCCGAAAAGTCCTGGCTGTCGAGATGAGACGAGGAGGAGTCATCGTGCGATCCATGGCGGGACGAAGCCGAGCCCTGTCGCGAGGACAGGTCGAACGATCGAGCGGCAGGTCGACCGAAGTTGAACGCTCCGAATTCGCGGTTCGTTCCGCGGAGGTTGATCTGCGCAGGAGGCGCGGTGTGAACGCCCCGGGAGATGGTCTCGGGGGGAGCAGCCCAGGTCCTGCGCGACACGTCAACACGGGTCCGGGTCTGCGCCATTACCAAGCTCACCAACGTCACTCACCAGTCAAGGAAATCAAAGTCGTTGCGCACGTCCGAGAACGTGATGGCGTTCTTGCTCGCGGTGATCTGGTCTTCAGGCAAGTCGACAATGCCGGGGCGGAACGCCTTCACATGCGTTAGTGAGACGCCCTTGCGAGGAGACGGACTAGCCAGGTCTGCTGACTGTCCGCGAGAGCGGATCACTCACCAGGGTGATTCGCTCTCTGGTCTCCTTGCAGTCGTCCAAGAGGTACTGGACTTTACGCGAGTAGATACGCGTCACGCCGAGCATGAGCTGGCCGGAGATGCGGAGTGTCGTCGGGCCCTCGTCCTGGGTCAAAATGGCTTCTGCAAGGTGGATCAGATGGGTCCATCAAACACCAGGATCGATTGCTCATATGGCGCGCGTCAGACATGGAGGCGACAGCCGAGCGCGCGCCAGATGGCGTATGCGGGATAAGAAGCCACCAAGACCCACCGACAGTCTCCCCGACATCCACTCCGAGGGCCTGTTGTTTCGACAGCTTGCGCTCATGATGCGCGGACAGCCAGACCTTGGCGAGGGGCCCGCGCTTGGAGAGGATCAGGTCGTTGAGCGGCATGTCGACGGTGACGAGGCGGGCAAAGGCTTATTGGCCTATTGGGGTTCCGAGTATTGCCTTGGATTCCTGAATCCGCGGGACTTGATGCGTCTCGGCACGGTTCCGAAACTGACAGGGATGTAGTGGATGGATGGATGGATCGGTGGATGGTTGGGTGAATGGGGAACGGCGGGCGGCTCGACGCGTCGATCAACGACGGGTGATGAGGGATGATGAGGGAGACCAGGCGCGAGGGGGGTATGATATACTCGTGAACAATCCGCCTTGACTAGAGCGACACCGACAAGACGAGCGACCCGACCTAGCTAGGGGAGTGCAAGAGATGATCAATCGTCAACAGGTGAGAGGAATGAAGGAAGAGGTGAACGATCAAAATGAGAAAGCCAGGGAAGAGAAAGCTAGACGTGGGACAATAACGGGTGGGCGGGGGCGGGTGGTGTGCCCCGTCCAGTCAACCGCGCGTCAGCCAGAAAGAAGCCAATTTCCCAGGCACACGGGAACGCCACCTCGACGCGGCTGCTTTTTCGCATTTCACCACACAGACACCGGTGTGGCGCGACCATGCTTTCGTGCAATGCATTCGACACGACATGACATCTACGAGTCCAGGTTGATCCACCTGGCTTCACTCCACCCCGCTTCGCACCGCTCCACGCCATGTCCTCTCTCTTCTGCTGAAGTAGTGCTCTCAATGTGGTGATCGCTTGGACGGCCATCACACATCATGGGTCACTTTGGCCTCGAAATGCAGGGTCCAGCTCGAGAGGAGTTTCCTCCTGTTGACTTGCTCGCCCGTCATCCTGTCACGGAGCGTCAGCACGGCGTCTTTCCAAACCATTCAACATTCCCGGCGCCAGGGATGTAAGAATGGTGACCATGGCCAAGCGTGATAGACACCCCACGCCGCACTCACGTCGAGCCATAAGTCAGAGGTGCCAACCACAGGAAGCACCCCACCACAATCACCAGCAACCCCAGGGTAACGCCCCACGCGAGCTTGCCCATTTTGGCGCGCACCGCGGGGCGCAATCGCGTCCTCGGCCCAGCGACAGAGACGGGGAAATTGACCGTCTCGACGAGGATGAAGTTGAGGACCGATCCGGCCACGAGCGCCGAGGCGAGGTGAGCGGGCAGGTAGTGGTGCAGGAATTTCTGGCGGGTCATGAGATAGAAGGGGAGGTAGTGGAATAGCCAAGTGCCGAGGAAGAAGAGTGTGTTGCGGTAGAGGCGGTTGCGAATGCCTAAAGACGGGTCAGTCGGTGCGAGAAAGCTCAACCTCGAAGGTGCACTCACCATCTTCGATGGGGTCCAGACCGCGCCGGCGAGCCAGCATGTCCGCGCCAATGACGCCGACAAAGATACTCACCGCCACGGCGCAGACCCACCAGTCGAGCAGGTTCCCGATCATGTAGATCTGCTGGTTGGTCGCTCCGTCCGTCCAGAAGCTGACTCCCGAGAGGCAGAAGGGCCACTCGATCGGCTGGCTCGCGTACGGGTGAGAAGCCGTGAGACCGGCGTTGTGCTGGAGCATGAGGATCTGCAATTCCACAAACTTCTTGATGAAGCTCCGCTTCTTGATTGGTTTCGGCTCGACATGCGCCGTGCGGTTCCGGAAGTCGTTGCCCGTCCCATCGGCGACGATATCGTTGACGAACCACGCGGTCGTGCGGTCCCCGGCATTCTTGTTGCCGTTGACTTCTTGTTGCCCAGAGGCCCATTCGGGGAGGACACCGGGGTGGGTCCACAATAGCACTTTTGTGGCCATGTGGACGAGCTTGAAATGCCCAGAGAGCGATCGCCAGGGCTCGCCGTCATGCGCATCGATCACCTGAACCTGGAAGAGCGTCTCGCTGTGCCGGTCCTGATCGTCTGGCGAAACAGTCGTGAACTCCTGGTTGGTCGGCATCAACGGCGACGCCACGTCATGGGTGAGCAGGATCGTCTGCGTGTTGATGTGCTTGAGCTGGATCACGTCGTTGTGGCGGACCACGCGGCCGCGGCCGGTGTCGGGAATCTCCTTGGTGGGGAGCACCTGCCAGTGGTTGTTCGAGTCCTCGTGCGGGTAACACGTCACTTGCTGCCCCTGGGACGAGATCCGCCCGTCGTCGTATCGCAGCGGATAATTCTCCGCGTGAGAGTGCAGGAACTGCTTCGAGTCCTTGTGCTTGATCGTGATGGTGTCGTAGTAGCGGATCTCTGACACTGATCAGCACCACCCTCAGGTGCAGCGCTCGACTCACCCTGTGCGTTGAGCAGCAGCTCATTGCCCTGAAGCGTCTCCTGGAACGCGGGGGACATGAACGAGTCTCCGGGACCAGAGTACTTGAGGATCTTGAAGTGCACCCAGAAGAAGGACAGGTAGATCATGAATGGCCAGAGGACAAGACCGATGACGCGGAACCAGAAGTGTCTCCACACATACGACTGGTCACGTCACGTCAGCACGACAGACCCGACGATGTTACAAATCACTCCGCGACGGCGTACTCACCATTTGGTGACCCTTTTTGATATCAAGAATCCCCCAGAGGTCCCAAAGCACCGCCGCGCCGACGCTCGCAAAGGTGAATAGCCCGACCATCTTGCAGCCGAGGGTGCAAGCGAGTGCCGCGCCAGTGGCAAGCATCCATCCCCACCACTGGCGAGAGAACTCGCGGTACCGCTGCTGGTGGAATTTGATGTAGCAGAGGAGCGAGAGAGCCATGAACAGCACGAGGGCGGCGTCCAGGAGGATGAGGCGGGTTTGAGTGATGTGGCCATTGTCTGAAGGTGTGAGCGGGACAAGGCAGAGCCCATGTGAAGCTCACCAAACAAGATCAAGGCCGCGGTGAACGCGGCGATACCGACGGGGTAGCCTGATTCGCGCATGATGGCGTAGACGATGGGCACGGTAATGCTGCCCATGATGGCGCAGAAGCTGCGCATGCCGACGTAGGGAACCTGGCAAGTCAGCGACGACACGGCGCGGCAACGCGATTCTTCCAGAAAGATACAGTCTGCGCCTCACTATCCTCCCTATCCTCCCGATCACACCCTGTCTCTAATATTCTCACTTCGCCTTCACCTCTTCAGATCCCTCCATCTCTCTCACTCAACATCCCTCAATCACTCCACCCCACATCCCTCAACCTTCCCCCTCAATTTCCCTCAACCTCCCCCGCCAATGTCCCTCAATCCGCCTTCCCGCCCCACCTGGCATTTCCCACTCGCACTCACATTCGCAACCGTATAGTTGTCCCCGATATTCTCAAATCCGAAATCCCCATCGAACCCAACCCACCACCCCGCCAGCCCATTCAGCATCTTCGCGAACGGCGGGTGGACATCAAAGTAGTATTCCCTCCTGATGTATTGTCCTGCAAAAGCGCCAAAGTGGACTTCGTCGAACACGACTTGGTCGGGGTGGCCGATGCGCCAGAAACGCGCAATGAAGGCTAGGACGGTGACTGCTGTGCAGGCGATCCAGGAGGTGAGGTGTTCGGAGCGGAGGGTGGACTCGTCGAGGCGCGGGTGAGGGGCGCGGGGCTGGGCAGTGGACAAGGGTGTCAGCGGATATCGATACAAGGACAGACCTCCCACTTCGAGCTGAGACGATCCGAGCTCTCAATGTCGTTGTGCCCGGCCAGGCCATGGGCAAGCCCTTGCCAATGTCCAGGCCCGCATTCGCGCCGCGCCGCACTCACCTTGTGATCGTCCGAAATACTCCTGTTCAGCGCATGGGGCAACGAGGGCGAGTCGGCCCTGTCGCTCCTCCTCTTCCTCGCGAGGGACATTGCGCAGGCGCGGGAGCAGGGAGGGGAGTGGGGACGGAGGGTCGTTCACGAGGAATGATATGGCTCGAGGATGAAAGGATAGAGTAGACTGGATGTGCTGCGAGAGCTCTCGGACACTCGGTCGCGTCCAACTCGGTTTGACGTGGAGGTTACACCGGGATGGTGGCTGGATATTTGATCCCGCCGCGGCGACCCATTCTAATTGGTTAATTGTATTGTTTGTAATTGGCTTTAGCTACTGTATTTATTAACCCGATTCCTAATCGACCAGCGTTGGTATACTCGCCTGGACCCTGAGGTGCTGACGTTTGTGGCGCACCTCCGCGATCGATGTCTCTCGAACCTGCTCTGGCTCCTTTTCTGGTCTTGCTCCTGCACACTCCGTCTCCGTTCTCTGTTCCTGCATCGCCTGCGTATCTCTCCGTTCCCGGTCGGCTCTATGTCTGTCCACGCGGTCACCTAGCGGGTCCGGAGAAAAAGTCGGTCGGTCGGCGCTCGGTGACTCACTCACGGCGTCCAACCAAAGTGACCCCGTTCGTAGATTCCGTACTCCCTCTATCTCCACAGCGTCGTAGTCCTTTCCACTCTTTCACTTTGCTATCACTCCATCTCCGAGCCAACCTCCGCAGGCACACTGCAGATGCTCCTGCGCCGGCTCCACCGAAACTAGACCAACGACAACAACGTACAGCGTGAACACCAGATCGATCGGCGCCGACTGCATATACATATATTCCTACAGGACCATACCCACCCCACTTATCCGACTGTCAGATCCGGACTACACATCACCTCGTCTGGTCCCTTCTTTCCCCTTCCTGATCCACATCACCACCGCCATGCCAGTCATGACCGAACGACCGAACCCCATCGATCCCGCCCTCGTGTCCACGCTCAACAAGCTCACTCTTGGCGGTACCAGCGGTGTGGGCGGTACGAGCAATCCTCGCTCCGCGCGATTCGCAGATGAGACGGCTCTCCCTCCGACGATCTTGGGGAGCAACGCTGCCGTCAGGGGATCTAGTCCTTCGGCCTCGTCATTCGAAGATCGGCGCAGAAGTCCTCCTGTCGTGCTGCGGGATCCAGAAGGGGTTCTCCTGAAGGTGAGCGCGATGATTCCGGCAAGGTCCAACATCGCCATCTTCGTCCTATCAACCGCGGCCTTCTGGAGTATGTTTGGAACGCGGGCTAATCCTTCCCAGTTCATCGAACACCTCTTAGCTCCCGAACACTCGGACTCAGACCCCCACCTAGTCGCAATAGGCTACGAGCTTGAAGCGCTGCATTCCATCTACCCCGGCTCTGTCCATCTCTCCGTCACATCCCGACCTCCGAGCGTCGACCTCGTCCGCGACTCTATCCGCGATCCTGTCCTCAACACTGTACTTCCCCGCGCCTCCGGCCTTTCCCTCGAACCCGACATCCACACCCACATCAATACCGCTCCCGCCCCGTCCTCGTCCGAAGTGGAACGCTCCGGTTCACGCGACTCTCAATCTTGGGCCGACGCAGTCTTCGACGCCTCGATCTGGTCGCCCGGCGAGAGAATACGGTACGAGGTCACCTTCCCCGTGTGGGACGAAGGGGACGTGCTGGACGGGATGGAGAGGCGCAACATGCCGGAACAGGCGCCGGCGATGAGGGTGCTGGTCAGCCTGCCGCCGACGTACCCGAATAGCTCGCCGCCGCAACTGCAGTTGTTGGGGAGGTACCTGGGGGCGTTCCCGATCGACGCGGGGTTATGTGAGTGACTCTCGCGACGGATGATTGCTATGGATTCTCCATTCGTGCCGAGGATACCCATCAACCCCCACACCTCAAGTCCCATCCTCCTCAGCCCCCCTCTCCCGCCTCCCTCCCCCCCGCCCACCTTCTCTCTCCTCCCCGAAGCACCACTAATACCCCGCTCGCCCCCTTTCCCTTTTTCCCCATGCTTCTCATCGGTACATCCCTCTGTTACCATGTCGAACACCCCACTAACCTCCACGCCCAGTCGGCGACATCACCCGCACCTTCATCACCTCCTCCGGGACCCCCTTCGTCCCGGGCGACGTCTGCGTCTTTGAAGGTCTCACCTACGTCCAAACACTCGCGCGGAAATGGTACGCCGCGCGACTCTCCGAGGGGCTGGAGGGCGAGCGGACGCGCGAGGCCGAGCGTCGGAGGGGAACACAGGGGAGGGCAATGTCGGCGATACCGGACGACGCGATGCCTCGATCGAGCTCGTCGAGTTTCGATCACGAGGGGCAACAAGGGCGCCCACCTCTACATCAGCTCGATCAGACCGCGGGGGATCTTGATGCGGATGGGAATCCTGCTCCAGTTCCACGGCGACCCTCTCCCCGACCGACATTCAGTTATTCCAGAGACGGCGATAATGCCCACAAGGATAAGGACGGGTCGACCACCCCGGCAGCGCTCCACGCTGCGGAGAAAGGCGAACGACCCGATTTCCTCATCCATGTGTCGACGCCCATCGTCGATCGGAAAAGCACCTTTATGGGCCACGCAGTGAGGGTTACGGACGAGAGGGAGGTGCCGCTTGTGATCCATGAGATCCTCAGTGATAAGAAGGTCGCCAAGGCGGCGCACCCTGCGATATTCGCGTATCGCATTGCGAAGGACGTGGGCGGGGCAGCGGGCAAGGTGTATACGTCAGGTGAGTCCTGCGAGTTGGGTTTGGCGTACTCCTTTCCCCGTGCCTCGGATTGCCGAGCGGCCTCACACTGTCACTCCTCACTCCTCACTCCTCACTCCTCACTCCTCACTCCTCACTCCTCACTCCTCACTCCTCACTCCTCACTGCTCACTGCTCACTGCTCACTGCTCACTGCTCACTCCTCACTCCTCACTCCTCACTCCTCACTCCTCACTCCTATCGCTTCTCCTCTCATCCTATCGCTTCTCCTCTCATCCTATCGCTTCTCCTCCCATCCAACCTTTCCTCTTTTGCCAGCCAGCCGACCATTTCAATCCAAACCTACCGATCCCTATCACCCTCCGTGCATCTAGCCCATTCTAGCCGCTACGTCGTCGTAGTGCCGACCCGCTGACCCCACAGATTGCGACGACGACGGCGAGACCGCCGCCGGTTCCCGGCTCGCGCACCTCCTCGAGATCCTAGAGGTGGAGAACGTGTTGGTAGTCGTCACCCGGTGGTTTGGGGGTATCCATCTCGGTCCGGACCGGTTCAAGCATATCAACCAGGCCGGTAGGGATGCTTTGGAAGTTGGGGGCTTCTTGGAGGGTGAGAGCGGAGGCGGGGCTGGGGGAGCAGGCAAAGGGAAGGGCAGGAGGCGATGAGAGGATGGGGATGAAGGGGCGGCAGGGAAAGCAGGGCAAGCGGGAAGTCAATCAGGAAGTGTAGCCGGGGAAAGGCAAGGTACTCGGTGGACTACAGGCAGTCACGACTGGGCGACCGAATTGGCCATTGACCACCGAACCGATTGACTCTGACGATAATGGCCACCCAAGCCATTTTCAAAATTACCAGTCGTCGAGCTACGATCAGCACCGGCACGGCTTCACGGTGCATGACGGGAACAAGCCTTGGCGGCGACCTAGTGTTAGAAAGAGTATAGGGATGGTCAGCATGCGGTTATAAAGAGTTTTTGGGCATTCAGAATTCGCGTATGACGGCCATCATGTTCTTGGCTGCCAAGGTGGCGTGTCGCCGCTTGGGCTTGTACTTCGTCTTCTGTACCAGAGCGAGTCGTACGCATATGGCATGATTGCAATTTGGGTCACACTGGAATGGCATGCACGAGTACGTCGACGCCTCACATGGAGATGATATTGAAATTATGGACAAAAGTGTCTTCTGCTGGTGCATGATGACCTACCATGAGTTCTGGGTACCTCTGTTTCTTTTCCTTCTTCTTGAATGATATGCCCGTCCTCGTCTCATGTAGGGTCTGTATCGAGCGAAGGTTGTGGCCCCCGGGTGGGGTGGGCCAGAGTGGGGTGCCGAAGTCGAAAGCGCCTTTGCACAACCATTCCGCCTTGCCGCCCAACCCGCAATCTCCATGCGTCCCCTTCTTCGCGTGGCGCTCACTTCCTCTTCGTTCCGGCTTTACCTCTCCACCCTCCCCGTCCTCTTCCTCTGAAATACTTCGCCGCCCCTCCCCGTGATCTCCCTGTTCCGCCCCTCTTCGCCGCGCCTCTTCCTCTCCTCCCTCTTCCTGCCCCCGTCCCGACCCGAGATCTGCCTTTCCCTGCTCTTTCCCCCGCGTCCTCTTCTTCCTCTTCGTCATCTTCGACCAGATCCCACCCAGCTTGCTTCCCCGCCTCGCCCTCCGCTTTGTCCGCGCCCCGCCTCCAGTGATTCAGGTAGAACTCCTTATCCCGCTCCGCCATGTCCGAGATGAACATCACCGGCTGATCGAGTCTCATCCGTAGTGAAGTGGGCGAAACGATCGTGATCGTTGCGTTGAGTCCGGAAGTGGTCGTACTTGCGCGAGCGGGTGGGAGGTGCGATATGGATGTGGGGATATGGGAAGTGATTGGCGCGGGGCGGAGGTTGAGGTCGAGCGCATCGAGGATAGACGAGTGGACGACGCTGGTATTTGGAATGGACGTGGAGTTCGCAAAGTTTGAGAGGGGCCGCGAGGGCCCGGAATGACGACCCGAAGTCGAGGCGGGTCTGAGGGCATTGACGCTCCGAGAGGGATCGAGGTCAATGTCCAGGTCCACGAGGTCGCCGAGAGGTAGATCGTACTCGTCATCGTCCGGCACCTCCTGCGGCAAGATGTTGGTGTCGACCTCGACGTCGTCGTCGGTATTGCCGATGGTCTTTCGAGAGGAGGCCAACATGCCCGAAGGATCCTTCCGTCTTCGCGCCCTGCTCGTGGGATGGTCATCACTGTAATCCGAAGCCCGACTCTTGCTCTTATCAACACCCTTCCGCCCGTCTTGATTGATGTCTCTTGTTCTGCCTTTATCCTCTGATCTCGAGACCGTCGAAATTCCTCCCCGACAATCATCCTCCTCGTCCGAGCTGAGCACAAAAGCCTGTCTCGGTCTCCGCTTCTTCGCCGGCGGACTATTGAACAGATCCTCCAGTCCCGGGGTCCTGCGCTCCTTGGGGTCTGGCGACGAGAGTGGTCTTGATTTTGGCGCACCGTGACCGTCCCGCCGCGCTCGGGTTCGAGGCGAGATGGGTGATGGGCTCCAGGCTTCGAAGGCTCCCTCGGAGTGTTGCGGAGTCTGCAGCGGCAGCGAGGGGGGTCGTATGCCTTTAGACGGGGACGGGAACCTTTGGCGGCGTTGCGCATCCGCACCGGCGTCCAGCGGGGGGGATGCCATGTCCTCGTCGCAATCGACTGGAACTGTGACCGTGTGCATCAGCACAAGATCGGAGAAACGGTCAATAGGACAGCCGACTTACCGGATGACGATACGTCTATCCTGGAATCTCGGGATCTCGTAGCGGTCCTTCGTACTCGGGATGACGACCCGCTGTGTGATTCCGAGCATTGACTGGAAGCCCCTGGTGCTCTTGACACTCTTGGACGGTCACGGTCACGGTCGTGACCGCTCCCGCTGCTTCCGCTGGCTTGAGACGACTTCCTCTTCCTCCGATCTTCCTCCGCCTCGGCCCATTGCGTATCGGTAATATCCTCTATCCCCGCAATCTCGATTTGTTCACGTTTCTCCTGCTCCGGTTGCTCCATCTCCTCCATCTCCTCCACTTCCGAGTCTGCAGAATCCCGGTCCGCTTCCATCTCCATCTCCAACTCGAGCTCCAACTCCTGCTCTTGGGTGAAAGTCCCCACACTCGATTCCGAATCGTGCGAATGATCGGATCCAGATCCAGTGTTTTCCACCGTGATATCACCCAGCGGGATCCTGCTCGGTCCCGCCGCCCTATACTCAGTGTACGAGTTCACGGTCCCCACGAGTCGCGGGGAGGAAGCGCCAGCGCCAGGCGACGACCGGGGCAGAGTGGAAGGGTACGTCGGAGGAGTGACCGTCGGGTCCCAGGCGGCGGACCACTTCGAGGTGGTGAGCGAGAGGTCGAGGGTGGTGAGTGGACGGGTCATCGTGCCCGCACCCCGCACCACGGACCACGCGTCCAGTAGGGGAAGTAGGGGACGAGGGCTTGTGTTTTGCTTGTGCTTGTGAAAGGGACAAGAGACGTCGAAGAGGGGTTTGACACGGGCGACGGCGAATTCAGTTCATGTTGGGTTCGGTCGCCGTCGCGTCGCGTCTGGGCCAAGAAATCACATTACGTAACCGGTCTCAGCGAGCCGGCCACAGGATCCGAAACCCATCGATCTCATCGTCGTCCGGAGATGTCGTCGTCGTATCGCATGGTCTGCAGCAGTCTCGAGTCGGCGTCGTGTAGCTCGGCAGGACGCGCAGAATGCGCAGCGGGAAGGCATTCCAGCGGCACGACCTTCACAGCCAGTTTGTAGACCCTAGGATGTTGATCCGCGCCGTCGCCGGGAGTCACCGCAGCGGCGCAGCGAGGCAGTGGGTGCCGGTCGTCAAGGAACGTTACGAGACCACATCACCGAACGACGACCCAGCAACGGCGTTGCGATGCGACGCTGTCGACGACGTGTACTGACGGAACATCGAGCTACATACTTGACTCTTTGTCGCGCTCTTCTCTTTTCACTCTCTCTCTTCTCTCCAAACCTAACGCTCGGCGTCACAAGCGCCGTCACCGTGTCGCCTGATATTCTGTTCTGTTACTGAACCCGCCGCTGGCCGGCCCCTCTACTCATACTCACCCACCTACCCCTACACCACCTTCTCGCCTGTTGTTCCACCGCCGCTGGTCGGCTCCCACGACTGATCCCACCACCTGACCTACACCACTCGGTATCACCCCGTCGTCACAACCCCCACTCCCACCCACTGCGAAACAATGGCTATCCACCCCAATCCATTCCACAGCGCCAAACGCTCCTCCGACATGTCATTCGACTCCGGTCCACCCCCCAACGTCCTCTCGCCGACCAACTACGCCTTTGACAAGGAGAACGACCGCGCGGTCCAGAGCGGCCCGACATTCCTCCGCAGGAACAAGAGCGAGAGGGTGAGACTCCAGGGTCTGATGCGGAGCATGAGCGTCAGTTCGAGGTTGACGGCGACGTCGACCTCGGGAGAGGATGGGACGGGGGAGAAGGCGGGGTGGAAGGAGAGGTTCGAAGTGTGGATGGTGAATGAAGGTGAGAATGCGAGTCGGATGAGATCCAGCGCAAACGACGGGCTTGCCTCTCGTGGCTCTCCGAGTCTGTGTTAGCGGCAGCTCGTCGTCAGGTCGACAAGTAACCCAACGGCAATGACCCGGTGGTATCTACGGCCAGCGCGCTGAGACACTCAGGCTCTCGCAGGTTCTTCATGCTCGTTTGGGTATTCCTTCAAGCTATCGGATTCGCCTTTGGCATCGTACAATACGGCCTGAACGACGACTACAATGGCGCCCGAACAACTTTTGGCTACACATTCAGTGAGTCCGAGTCCGGTTTCGGGTTTGAGCACCGAGGTCCTGTACGAGGCGGAGCCAGTGTTCCTTCGCTCAAAGCACCATCACTCACCTGCCGTAGTCATCGCTCGTGCGGCCGCTCTGATCCTCCATAGTAAGTGGTAGTAGTGGATCTGCGTTCGACTTATCGAGGCGCTCGGTCTGCCCCGCATCCTTTGGTCACCGACCCCTTGGGAGTAGACGCTTCTGGCGTCTCCCTTGACCTGTATACCTTCATGGAATGCGGACGTGGACCTGAACCCATCTGATCCCCGTAGTCGACGTCGCCTTCATCCTCTTTCCCGTGTGCAGGAACTTCATCTCGCTCCTCCGGAGGACGCCGCTCAACGACATTGTCCCGTTCGACAAGAACATCACTTTTCACAGTGAGTCCGAGGCCGAGTCGGACGTTCTCCAGCCAGTCGGAGGCCGGTGTGGATCTCCCCCAGCACTTCTCCTCGCGTGACGTCCACTTGCGCTTCAAGCGACGTTTCTCGTGCTGACCCTACAGAGCAAGTGGCTTGGGCAATCGTGTTCTGGTCCACGGTGCATACCGTCGCACATATGCGGAACTTCGTAAGTCGTTCGCTGCTCACGCTGCTCAAGTCCGGATCACCCACCCACCGGTCGTGCTGGATTATGTCCACCAGGAAGTCGGCTGAAGACGCTATCAGGCGCTTTTGGCGATGGCGACCAACAGGTGAATCCTTCGCCACGTTTCGTCAACACCTTCGACACCCAATCTTCCCCACTTCCTCGTTCCCCGTTCTCAGTCATTCAAGCACCCCGACTTCCGCTCACATCTCAGCGGTGTCGAGGGCTTCTTCCTGGCCAACTTCATCACAGGCCCAGGAGTGACAGGGTGGATCATGACTGTCGCTCTACTTGTCATGGTGTGGTTCGCTCTCGAAAAGCAGCGCAGAGCGCACTTTGAGCGGTGAGTCCGAGGTGCCTTAGTCTTCTCACCGTCTTTGACAGCAGCAGAGAGGCTGACACGACTTCAGCTTCTGGTACTCTCATCACGTGAGGTCATGCAGTCTCAACGCGAGTCTACCCACGACTGATCCCCCAAACAGCTGTTCATCGTCTTCTTCCTCTGCTGGCAGCTGCACGGCATGTTCTGTGCGTCTCCGCTTCTCGCCAGCCCTTGACAAGTCATGGGACTGATCTTGGATAACAGGCATGATCCAGCCCGATCGCCCGCCCTACTGCTCAGCCAACACCATCGGCGTGTTCTGGGTGAGTGTCGCGCCACAAGCTGGGCATGCTTGTCGTGCGATTCGTGAGTATGCTAAGATCACAGAAATACTGGCTCCTCGGCGGGGTCGTGTGGATCTCTGAGCGGATCCTTCGCGAAGTGCGAGGTGAGTTGTGATGAACGCATGGTATCTCCCCTTCTCTATCTTCCGTATCCCTTGAGGATCTCCTTCCCGACCCGAACCCCTGCTGAGTTACAGCCCGCCACGTCACGTACATCTCCAAGGTCATCATGCACCCTTCCAAGGTCCTCGAAGTCCAAATCAAGAAAGAGCACACGACCCGCCGCGCCGGCCAATACATCTTCATCAACTGTCCCGAGGTGTCGTACTTCCAGTATCACCCGTTCACGTTGACTTCGGCGCCGGAGGAGGACTTCATCTCGGTCCACATCCGGATCGTGGGCGATTGGACTAGGGAGTTCGCTATGGCCCTGGGAGCGGATGTGGATGGGAAGCAGGGCGGGGAGAAGGGAGGGAGAGGGGAGGGGGTGGTTGTGGCGCCACCCGTAGGCAAGGTGAGTAAACATGCCGCACTGCAGTGGAATCGATACCGGATCCGACACGAGGCGCCGCGGCTTCCCATACGTGCCCTGGCTCACCCCGCAGGTCCTGCCTAGGATCATGGTTGACGGACCGTTCGGCTCGGCCAGTGAAGATTTCACTAAGTTTGAGACTATATTGCTAGGTGAGTTCGTCCACCCCCCCGCGTACAACAGCGTCGGCACCAAGAACTGAGATTGACTTTCATGCAGTTGGCGGTGCGTCGACTGAGTCGCCGAGGATCGCTACAGTACGAGTACAAGTACAGTACTAACACTCGAGATCCTATACAGCTGGAATCGGCGTGACCCCTTTCGCCTCGATCCTCAAGTCTATCTGGTGAGTAGACAACTGGCTGAGCATGTGAGCAATCCCCGCTGACCTTCTCAGGTACCGGATGAACAACTTTGGCAAAGAAGGCAGAACGCGGCTCAGCAAGGTCTACTTCGTCTGGACCATCCGGGACTTTGGCAGCGCCGAGTGTGCGTGAAATGTCTCCCGTCCTTGTCGCCCGCCGTCTCCGACCTGTGTGGTGTGTGGGATGGACTGACTCGGTTGCAGGGTTCCACTCCCTCCTCCAGGCCGTCGAAGCAGAGGACACCGAGAATCGCATCGAGATCCATATCTACCTCACCGCGAAGATCGAGTAAGCCGCGGATCTTGTATTGGGGGTCTTTTGAGCGAAATGCCCGGTGAGGCCTACCTCAGCTGACCGATGCGTGCCTCAGCGAGGACAAGATGAACAACATTGTCGTGCAGGACGTCAGGGCAGAGCACGACACGATCACCAAGCTCCGCGCTCCCACCCACTTCGGCAGGCCCAACGTGCGTGTACAGTACTCGTAAAGACGTTGACATCGCTGAATGTTGCTGATACCCGCAGTGGGATCGCGTCTTCGAGTCCATCGCGGACAAACACCCCGACACAGACTGCGGCGTCTTCTTCTGCGGACCGGCAGGCCTGTCCCGGACCTTGCACCAGATGAGCAACAAGTATACCTCGCCGATGGGGTGTCGCTTCTTCTTTGGCAAGGAGGTGAGTCGTGATTTCGCATCTGCCCCCGCACGCACATGCCGCTGCGGGACGAGCAGGGAAGCTCAGAAAGGTCTGGAATATTTGATGGCTGAAGCGGATCAGAACTTCTAGCTGGGTTTGTCGCCCGACTCGTGGTGCTGCTGCTGTGCGAGGAGGTTGATTGAGAGGCTGGAAGATGTTTTGATCTTGTAGATAGACAGTAAGAAGTGATTCATGCCTTGCAAACGATGTCAAATCGCCGAGCAACGGCGCATCCCAGCCTCAAAGCCACAAGTCGGAGAACGCTTTTTGTACTTGCACTAACGCGACGCGTTTTTGACTTGACTTCGCGTAGGAGATACCCTCCCTGTCTATATATTCTACGTGCGCTTGCCTTTCTCATCTGAGTCTTTGGCGTCTCCTCCTGCATCTCGAACAAACTCGGACCAGTCGCCGCGGGCCTGTATCCTTGCCGTCGACCCGCGGCTACATCACAGCATTCCGCCGCTGTCTCCGAAACGCAAAGGGGACCGTAGGTGGTCACCTGCCGTCGACCTTGGATCTCTTGGTGTTTCCCTCTCTCAGTTCACTCGCCGTTTCTTATCATCACCGTCTTCATCACTTCGCACGATGCTACCCACCCCTGCGTCTCACCGGATACCTGGCAAACCGCGGATCTTCTTCCCGTCCTCTCGGGACGGTACCTACTCGACCCACGCTTCGCAACAATGGCTCACCCTCCTCCGCGGTCGATCACGTCTCACCAACTTGGCCGTCTCACTGATGTGCTCCCTCCTCGCTGTCTCCCTCTTGCTCAACCTCTACGTGTTCCCTCTCAGCGGGGCAGATATCTCCCGATCCCGATGGAGGCCATTCACATTACGGCCGAGCATGAGAGGATGGGACGACAACGCGACGCCCCTCCAGCTGGATAGTGGGATACCACTCAGCATCGAGACGACGGTGGATCGGGATCAGCGTTTTGCGGAGCTCGAACACCTCATCATGGTACCCGGCCATGCGATCTGGCTGGGTCACGATGCGAGCAAGGTCGAGGAGGACGATCAGTGGATCCTCGAACCGATCCAGAAGGGAGGGAGTGTGAAGACGTATGTCAAGCACATTCGGGAGGGTGTAGAGAGGTTGCGCCAGGACCCAAAGGCGCTGTTGGTGTTTTCGGGGTGAGTGAAGCGGTCCCACTCCCTCTTTCGCTCGACTAAGTCTGCTCTGTTACGGCCACGCGGAACCAGGTCTCAGCAATTGCGATCTCGCAGCTGACGCTTTGTTCAGCGGAGCAACTCGTGCCCCACCATCACCTCCGATCCCCGAAGCGCTTTCCTACCTCTCCCTCGCCCAAGCCCTCACCATCCTCCCTCCGCAAACTTCCGGCGACAACTCACCGAAAGGTCCCCTCCCGCTCAGCCTCCGCGCGACGACCGAGGAGTTCGCTCTGGACAGCTACGAGAACCTGCTCTTCGCCGTGGCGCGGTTCAAGGAGGTCACGGGCAGGTGGCCCAGGAAGATCACGGTCGTGGGGTACGGGATGAAGCGGAGGAGGTGAGTGTGGTTTAGAGCCCGCTGGTTGCTGTGTCCCGCGTTCCAGAACGTCAGGCTGATGCAGATGGGACAGGTTTGAGCACTTGCACCGCGCGGCAATCGGATATCCGCTGGAGCAGTTTGAGTACGTGGGGATTGATGATGAGGGGGACACGACGGAGCACTACGCCGGCGAGGTGAGTGCTCAAGCCACCAGTGAAACAAGTCCGGGCCCTCCTGCCCTGCCTCCAAACCTTGCCTCGGCTCGCCTCTGGTCACTCAGACGACAATCCCTCGTTATACGTCTCTCCTGCTGGTCGTCGCGTTCTGACGAGCCCTTTGCAGCTGAAATACGGCTACACCCCCTTCCTCTCCTCCCCATCAGGCTGCCACCCGCCTCTCTCTATCAAGCGTCAGATCCGAAATCCATATAGCAAATACCACCCGTACCACTCGTCCTGTCCCGAGCTCGTCGACCTGTTCGAATGGTGTCCCCCCGCCCCGAGCACTCCGCCCGCAGAGGACGGCAGCTATATCCAGGTGTTTGGCGGAGAGGTGCCTTGGGGCGTGAAGGGCAAGGGGAAGACGCGGTGGGGCAAGTGGGAGGATTAGGTGGGATTGGGTCGGCTGGGGCTGGGGCTAGAGATGTAGAGGCTGTAGAGGTGCACGGTGTCGAGCATGGCATTGCATGGTGACAATGTTCTGCGGCCTCGGAAATTGCGGGTACTGTAGGACATGAAGCATGCGGCTCATCTTCGTGCCCTTTGCTGACCGCACATTCAACTGCATTCTTCATCCCCGAAAACCACACTACGCTACCCAAGCTGGGCAACTAAAGCAAGACGCGCGCATGTGTTCATCACACTCGTCGTGCTCGACGTCGCCGGCGTCACTGATCAGGAGGGCGTGGCGCTACCCTACTCGGCTGAATCTTCGACCGTAGCCTGCCATTTGCCTTCACCTCTGGCCGTGGAGCTGGTCTGACTGCCATGCCATCAGCTCACTGCGCTCGAGTAGACCGCGAGAGTCTGGTGCACTCACACGTTGCTCTCGTGGACCGGAGACTCGGCTCGCTGCGTCATCGATTCGGCGTCGCCGTCGTCGTCGTCGTTGACGGTGGTCGTTGCTCCTTGCGATGAAAACACGGCGGTGGACCTGTTGGAACGATGATACTCGATCCCACGAAGCGCTCTGTTGAACGTCACCTTAAGAAACCTGGGCCATTCTTGTATGTGCATTCATATCCACAATGCAGCAGAGGACGTCAAATCACTTACCTCTCCGCAATCTCAATCGACATGCTCTTAAACACCTCGTTGACGAACCCAAGATACTCTTTGTCCTGCTTCGACAACTTGTGCGACTCGGAGGGCTCCCCTGCGCGCATATCGCTCTTGGAGATCTCTTCCTTCTTTCGGAGCTGAATGATGTCACGGAAAAAGGATTCGCTGATATTCCGTCAGCGCGAACGACAGTGAGTCATTAAACTGTGTCGTTAACCTGGGGTAGCGGGGGCGTGGGTATGGGCAGGGGGCATTTGAGTGATCGTCACAACAGCTTGCAATCCGCGAGCGGCCCTTACCAGGTTTCAAGCTCTGCATCATTCGCCAGGGGGTGTCGAGGTTTGTCAGCCGGCTCGACCTAAAGCAATGGTGGCGCCTTTACGGCATGACCTATGAGGACCGTGCAGTGGCGGTTTCATGAACAATAGAGTGAAGGCTACCTAGTCAGCTATTGTTCTCTGGTCAGTGAAGAAGCATAAGAGTAGCTCGAGCTGTAGTCGAGATCGATGCATCCCCCGCCAGTTAAGTTAACA